>APFE030253403.1:100459-194915 GCA_000404065.3 Pinus taeda | reverse complement strand
CATTTAGTTCCTTTCTTATTGAATCTGTGAATTCAATCCTGTAAATGGGCTTCATGTAAATCTTCATTCTATAACCATTTAATAACAGTGGTATTTGTTTCTCATCTATAGTTCTTGTTTTGATAGAGTTATTATCATAAAATTTCTCCATTGTGTAAGTTCCCAAACATCTGGTCATGATTGTGCCTTTGAAGTCCTTGAACCTAGAGTCATACAAGGAAGCCCAATCACCACCCTCTTGGAAGGCTATAGTTTTGATGTATCTATCATGCCAAAAGTTTCCTTGTAGCTAGACTACCTCAGTATGTAACAAGGTTTACATCCTATATTCATCCAAAGAATTTAGTTGTTATATCCTATAAGCTTATGTGTCGCTAAAATTTGTATTTAGTTGGGTACCATCGTCAAATTGTTGTATTCAAACTCAATTGATAACAAATCCTTCTTTACATAAAGTAGCTCATAGGGGGTGAAACTAGTGGTAGTTTTCCAAGTAGTGATGCAGGCCTAATTGGATTCAATAAGCCTTTCTACCCGATCTTTCTTTCTACTTCTAATCACCTTGGTAAGAGTGTTTTTAATGCTCCGTTAGTGACCTTTACCTACCCATTTGCTTGGGGGTAATAGGGAGTGGACTTTTGATGGTGATTGTGATGTTTCTTAAGTATCCACTCAATTAGGTTAGAAGTAAATTGGGAGGATTTATTTATCACTAACTCTCTTGGAAAACCAAACTTGTAGAAACGATTCTCTATTAAGAAATAAACTACATTCTTCTATGTGGCTAACTTTACTGCTTTTACTTCAACCCATTTAGTTAGGTAATCAATGAATACAATGATGTGTAATTTTTTTTTGGTGGGGGATCAATAGGACTAATGTATTCCAATTTCTCAAATGATGCATGAGGTTGAAGGGGAATTTCATCCATCTGAGTAGGCTTCCCCATTCTCTATCATTCATCACATTATCCAGTCTATCTTTGGGCATATTTATGAAGAGTTGGCAAAAAGTGTCCACTCTGTAGGATTTTGTAGGTTATCCTTTTCAAAGTAAAATGAACTCCATAGGGTCCATCATGACAATATAAGAGGATATCATAGAATTCATCCTCCCACACACATATTCTTAAAATCTAATCTGATTCCAACTTGAAAATGCTTCTCCAAATCCAAGTAGAGGAGGAAATTTTGCTAGTGGTCTTGTTTTTCCCCTTGAATACAAGTGAGGAGGGAATTGGATAGTATTTATATAGTTGGAAATGTCAGAAAGTTGTTTGAGAAAGAAGTGAGATGGAAAAAGGACACTCATCTAGGAGCCAATTATCCACCAACCCTTCATCTATAGAAAATATTAGTCTTGACAAGAAATATACAACATTTTTCTTTTCCTTAGTTTGTCAACAATGGTTAAGTCAAACTATTGCAAAAGAGACACCTGATTATCCAAGAATTTACATTTAATTTGTTCATCAAATACTTACTTGTTTCATAGCCAAGATATATGAAGACTCGGTAACCAGTAATATAATGCCTAAACTTATTCAAAGAATTTACAAAAACAAGGAATTCTTTTTAAATTACACTATATTTATTTATATTTATATATATATATTATTACTAATGAAGTAGATTGCATAAGGGGTTTTACCTTCAAGTTGACCTAACGCTACTCCAATTTCCCTGTTTGATGCATCTTTGTAAATGTGAAAGGGGAAGGTCCAATTAGGAATTATGAGAACACGTGTTATCATTAACTTTTCACTTATACTCCCAAATGATTCTTGGCATGGATCCGTCCAACAAAACACAATATATTTGATCTATAAGTAAACCAAGGGAAAGGAAATTTTCATCTTTTATAAACCCTCAATAGTATCCTGCAAGGCCTAATAATCTTTTGACATCTCTTTTATTTTAGATATAGGAAGGTTCTTGATGATGGCTACCTTACTAGGGTCTGCTTAAATCCTTTTAAGGAGAGGAAATGTCCTAGAACAACTCCCTCATTCATTAGGAATAAATATTTTTCACGGCTTAATGAGAGTTTAATCTCCCCACATATATACAAGACCTTGCTCAAATTGGAGAGACATTCTTGAAAGTAATTTCCGTAAGGTGTGAAGTAATCCATATAGATTTATACAAAATCATGTGCAAGATTAGAAAATATGTTAAGAAGATCCCTCTGGAAAGTGGCAGGGGATTACATAAGCCAAATGGGAGGACCATATAAGAAAAATTTCCCCTCAGAAAAGTGAAAGTGGTCTTAATCTAATCATCAAGACTGATTTGGATATGAGTGTACCCACTAAACCCATCCAAGAAGGAAAATAAATTTTCATGACAAGCACAACAAGGAATTGGTCAATGAAGGGCAAATGAAAATGATGTTTCCTTGTGGCTATATTAGTTTCCTTGTAATTAACACAAATTATACATTTTCCATTCTTCTTGGGAACAATAACCAAAGGAGATACCCATTTGTCAGGCCAGGAGGGTAACTCCACAAATAAATTGTTTATTTCATTAGTTAGTTCATGATTATATACATGAGTGGAGAGACCCTTGGGATTCCAATTCCAAGGTCTCTTGGTTTTTTCTAATGTATAACTGAAACTATTTACAATATTTAAAATAATCCCAATCCTTTTAGATTAGGTGTCAACATTCCCCTTCTTAAAATGAAGGGATGTTGGTGAGTCAAAGCATCATTCTGAATCTTTCAAAATTTTCCCTTCCAAGAGCTTTGGTGAAGATGTTTGCAATCTTCTCATTTGCGGAACAATGTCATAGGTGGATTGTCTTGGTGTAAACATGATGTTGAATCAGATGATATTTTGTATTTATGTGCTTGGTTTGATCATAGAACTTTGGGTTCTTAGCCAACTTTATTTTAGAAGTTTTATCAATCAAAAGAGAAGTTGAATGCACTTATTTCTCTTGCAAATCCTTCATAATTTTCCTAAGCCACACAATTTCCTTTGTTTCTTCAGTTGCTGCCACATATTCTACCTTAGTTGTGGAATCTGGTGGAACTAATTGTTTGCATTACCTCCAAGAGACAACTCCTGATCTAAGGTTCATAAAATAACTTGAAGTAGATACTTCGATTTCTTTATCTCCATCGAAATATGAATAAGAGTATCTAATGAAGTTGAAGTCATCCACCTGTGTATACTTGAGTCCAAAGTCTTGAGTTCCCTTCAGGTACTTTAGAACTCTTTTTGTAATAGAATAGTGACCCTCACAAGGATTTTGCATAAACCTGGAGAGGATTCTAACAACAATTGAAATGTCTGGCCTGGTAGTAATCAAATAGTTGAGACTTCCTATGAGCTGTCCAAACTTTGTTACATCCTAAAATTATTTTCCTTTAGTGGATGTGAGCTTTAAATTATGTTCCATTGGAGTAGTCAAAGGATTGCACTTAGTCATGCTAAACCTATTCAACATATCTCCAATGTGCTTCTTCTAAGAGAGGAATATAAACTTTGGAAGTTGGGTTACTTCAATACCAAGATAATAGTGAACATAGCCCAAACCTGTCATTTCAAAACCTTTGCTCAGTTCCTTCTTTATGGATGAAATGTAGCTCTCATATTTCACTATCATCAGAAGATCATCTACATACACCACACTATATATAATTGTTTTTCCAACTTTCTTAAAAAACAAAGTTACATCATTAAAATCATAATGTTTGAAATTGAGTTTCAGAAGATGCTCAATCAATTTATTGTACCAGGATCATGGTGCTTTCTTGAGGCCATACAAGTATTTTACAAGATTTCATACTTTGTGTTCCTCACCCTTCACAACCAATCCTTATGGTTAGGAAATCAAAACATTCTTTTTCAAATATCCATTCAAGAAAGCAATTTTTACATCCATTTGATGGAATTTCCAATAGTTCTGAGCCACTAAGGCAAAAAGTGTCCAGATGGTAGGCCATTTTTCTATGGGGGGGAATTTTCCTCATAATTGACCCCTTCCTTATGTGCAAAACCTTTTTCCACAAGCCTAGATTTGTGCTTGTCAAGTGAGCCATCTGCTTTATACTTGTTCTTGAAGACCCACTTGCAACCAATTGGTTTGGTTCCCAATGGAGGATTAACCAACTTATAGGTGCCATTCATTATCAATGCATCATATTCTCTCTGCATCACTTCTTTCCATTCATCATGGGAAGCGAAAGGAAGTTGGTTCAAAATCTGTATACAAATTCAATTCACAATCATAAGAAACGTCCATATCAACCAGTAAATCATGATTGTCTACATCACCTCCATTTTGTCTAGTTGAGCTTCTTTTTTTTGTCTTTCCAACCTCATTAGGACAAACACTTTTAAGTGTCTTTTTCCAACCATTTTTGAGGACCTTTTTGAGATGGTCTGGGCTACTCAGTTGACTAAGTTATGGCTGAATCAATATTTATTCTCCCAATTATATCAATCACATCACTCAAAGTGTCATCAGGATCTTCATGCAGGGGAGAGAGTGCTTCATAAGAAGATTCCACAGATTGATCTAGTATTGGGTCCCCCCTTCAATGTGTGTAATCTAATTATCAAACTCTTGAAAATAATTTTCATGTCCGAATCTATCCAATCGATCAAGATGCCACTCAACAACATTGTTAGTCTTGGATAACTCAAGAAAGATCATATATGTAGATATTATAAACTTCTTATTAACTTCATCGTAGAGACTGTATGCTTTGCAGGTATTTGAGTACCCCAAGAAGATACATTTTTAACTCCTTGCACCAAGTTTGTTTCTCTATTCCTTAGGTATCAAGGCATAACAAGTGGAACCAAAAACCCTGAGATGCCTCATCGAGGGAATGTGGCCATACCACATTTCATAGGGAGTCTTTTTTTTGATAGCATAAGATGGAAACCTATTCTTTATATACACAACACATATAATTGCATCAACCCAAAATTTCAACTTAAAATTCTTGAAAAACATCATGGAACGTGCCATATTTAAGATTATCTTGTTCATTCTTTTAGCTACTCTATTCTGTTGGGGATTATAAGACATGGTTGTTTGATGTTTGATCCATGTTGGCAAAGATAGTTTTAAAATTGTTTGATTTGGATGCGTTCATGTAGGAAAGCCAGAGGGAAGATCTATGGATGACTTCCAAGAGGACCATATTGAAGGAAGTAAATATCCTTTAGGAAAATATGGCATGAAGAAAGCAATATGACATGAAAGAAATCCATGTGGAAAATTGATGGATCACTTTATGATGAAATGAAGACATGAATAACTCATGGATGGTTTGTGCCCTATGAAGGAGAGCCAAAATATGAAGACTCCATGATAAAAGAAATTTATGACATCAAGGAAGAAATGAGTTCTTTAAGTAGCTAGTTGTTTCACATGAGGAGTTGTTGTAGGGCCCTAGTTAAGAGGGAGCCTGAAAATAAGTTTCTTACCTGGAAGAAACTTGGAAATTACTAAGCCAAGTGGGATCTTAGGTACATTCCTTTCTGGTAGGAATGAGTACATTCCCTTATTGGAATATGTCCTCCCTGTTTGAGAGGGAGAGATAGACATGGCATTCTAGTCTTCACCTGGGACGACAAAATGGAGGATTGGGCGATCATTTGGCATCTGATTCTCTTTGAGGATGAGATAGGGCATCCAATAGAAGAGTAGTCATGGAGGAATGATATTCTTTGAAGGCTAGGGAGCCCAAGATAAGATTAGTCTTCATGGAACACACCTTGAGCACCCAGGTAGGGGTGTTCCGAAAGAGACAATGATGAGAGTGTCTATGAATCATTGGTCTCGCTAGCATTGAGATCACTTGTGGAGATATGGAGATGTTAGTCAAGGCCTTTCTATGTAAAAATGTTGGTTTATATGATGATATACAAATGAATTACCAATCCGAATTCTTCTTATGAGAAATTTTTCAGATTGAGAATGAATACCTCCCTAGTTAAAAGGGAGTGTTGAAAAGTGTAACTAGGTTTGGTCTTTATAATGACATGTAATTATGATTTTATGTAATGTGATGTAAAGAAGAAAAATAAATTTATTTTATTGCTTGCTTCATGGGTTTCATGAGCAAGAGATTTTATTTTTGAGTCAATATTTCTATTGAGAGTCTTTAGGAATTATTTTTCATCTTGTCATAAAATTATAGAGTCATTGTCATGTAATGAAGTCATGTTACACTTTGTAAATTTCATATT
The DNA here is from genome assembly GCA_000404065.3 of Pinus taeda. Taxonomy (NCBI): domain Eukaryota; kingdom Viridiplantae; phylum Streptophyta; class Pinopsida; order Pinales; family Pinaceae; genus Pinus; species Pinus taeda. Next base: position 188,701 of record APFE030253403.1, on the reverse strand, counting down.
TGTCTATGTAAAGCATCCTCCAAGACCTTGTATCTTATCCTCTTCAAGTCGGCCTGAAATGATAGAAGAACATACTAGAAGAAGATGGTCTAAATCTTGAGATCATGTCAGCCTAAAGGACACAAGAATAAGTGTATATATAGCCTAACACAACCTCACTTGAAGGCAAACAATTTACCAAGCATCTCGACATACATTTGATGAAGTGCGAATAAGAAGGAGACAAAGAGAAGTGTGAAGAAGTGAGAAAAATGGTTTCTTCTAGGTATAACGAAGAACATTCTTCTAGGGAAGAAAAGAGGAGGTTTCTTCTAGGGTAGAGAAGAATATATTATTCTGGGGCATCAAAGAGGAGGTTTCTTCTATGGTAGCGAGAGAAGTTTCTTCTGGGGAAACGAAGGAAGGATTCTTCTAGATACTTGTTCTTGGTAACCGAGGTAAATATCTAGAGGCCAAGATTCTCTAGAGAAATCTAGTGAGACCATAGAGACCAAGTTTTTCTCGAAGAAGTTGAGAAGAAGCAGTGTAAAGGATAGAGACCAAGTTTCTCTACAAGGAGCCAAGGAGAGCAGTTCAAGATCAAGAGGAATTCAAGAAAGGGAAGAGGCAGAGCATCAAGGTTAGTGACAAGGTTCTTGGGAGGATACTAGAGTCAAGTTTCTTTGTCATTGTCTTGGTACCCAAGAATTGAAGATGTAGAAGAATAAATTTGATCAGGTTTTCCTCTCAAGAGGTGAGAGGTTTTGGCCCTGGTTGAAAAGCCTACATACTGTGTCACTTGTCCTTTATTATGCATATTGGTAATTGTCTTGATGAAAATAACACAATAATAACATAATGAAGAAAATACTATAAGCTAAGAGATACAAGTATATCACAAGCAATTATCAAGCAGAGAAATGTTTTAACTATTCATGCCCTAGATTTCTCAACACCTTTTCCTCTTCTTGCACCTCTTCCTCTAGAAGAATCTTGTGCATGATTCTTATATTTTTGTGCAAGTCACACAACTTATTCAAAAGACTGAGGAGTTGTATTCTTCCCAAAATCCTTATCTCTTTCAAAAAAATTCTTCTCAAGGGAGTCGAAGGTAGTCTCCTTAAGGTTGCAACTTGCTTGCAATGACTCAAGATAATGTGAATAGGTGGGATATAGTTCCTTGACATAAGATATGAGAGGAATATCTATTTCAACACCAGTGGATTTTATGTTATGCATAATGGATTTTACTTCTGATGCTAAGGCAAGAGGGTCATCATTTTTCAACTCACAATTGAAAAACTTGATCATCAATTGAACACATTCAAGTTCAGAGTTTGAGTCATACAATTCCTTAAATTTTTTTAAGGCTTCAAAGGCATTTGAAAATGGAGAAATATGTCAAATCACCTCTTCATCTTCTAACGTTGCAATCAAGGCATAGGCCTTGTTGTTATTGGTTTCCCAAATGGAAAGATCCTTACCTGAAGTGGTATTTTCTAGTGCATTGTCTCCTTCTCCTTCACAAGCCCCTTTCTACAACTCATTGAAAATGAGGGTGTGTTTTATCTTCCACGATCAGTCATGGTAGTTCTCTTTTCTAGAGAGAACTACACCCACAATGGAGATGAGTGAATACATCATATAGTCTAATCTGGCCTCAAAATTATTATAATACTTGCAACAATATATTGATGTCTTTGTAATAAAAATGATTAGTTATGCCTTCAAAAATATTTAACTAAAAAAAAGTGGGCTCCAACATATACCTCCATACCCTCGATATAGTAATTTTATGTAGTATAATATATGTACATTAAGATCTCAATGAATTCATGTGCCTTTATGGTATATATAAAAGCATCACATATATACGTCATGGAATTTCCCTTGTTTTACTCCATTATATACCATTTCATACCATATATTTAACACATCATATATTATTCACACATCCAACGAACATGCATGGTCTGATCAGTCAACATATATTTGAGTTTGCATACTTCAAACCAATATAAAAAATGGCATGGAGAACCATATAATGTCAACACATTTTTTTTAAATACTTCAACACTAGCAACATACATACCATTGACCAACGATAAAACTGTAATAACCCAATTGAAATATTCAAATATTGAGGTGAATTTAGGCAGAGCAATAAATTCATCGTATACAAATTGGAGGAGATAAAGGGTGTATCCAATATGCAGTCATGGAGATACCATAAAAAGAGTTTTCCTCATAGTCTTCAACTTATGGAATTCAATGCACTATGACAGAAATGAATTGCTGATACAGTCCCTGTATGCTACACTCAACACAAGGTATGAACAAACACCATATAACAAGGCAACAATGACCCTTTCAAGTGTTATTGTTTTCTTCAACATTCATTGCACAACCTCCAAAAAATAACACACATAGAGACATAGGAATTCCCACACTGCTTCAATGCATAGCTCTAATGAATTGCAGAGATTACACTTGAATTAATGTAGAGGTAAAATGTAGGCCATTCCCTTTCAACCTATGGACCTTGATGAACTCAGATGCACAAATATTTTATATTCAAGAAGAATCTAAAACAAAAATTGAGCGGGAGAAAATAACTATATGCATTCAACGAACAAAATATAGAGTAGTGAAAACTATGAGCGAGAGTAAGAAAATAACATAAGTTACAAATGACCAAAGAGATAAATTTGGGAGCTAGATCTGATACCATGTTAGGCCAAGAGGGTAACTCCATGAATAACTTTTTTATTGTATTAGTCAGTTCATGAATATATACATGAGTGGAGAGACTCTTGGGATTCCAATTCCAAGGTATCTTGGTTTTTTCTAATGCATAAATGAAACTATTTACAATATTTACAATAATCCAAATCCTTTCAGATTAGGTGTCAACATTATTCACTATCTGAAACTACGTAGATGAACCCTTCATTTAGTAATTTCTACAATTCTTATCTCACAAAATATTTAAGGAAGGATTCATTTTGTGGTGGGTACATATAGAAGGATGTAAAATTTTCATATATTTTCAATCCCATGCAAATGCACTAATGTGATTTCTCAAAGTGGTGAGAAATTGATCATCTTGATAAACTAAAAGTGAGGAGTTGATTTTCAACATTTTGGAGGGGTTGATATCTACAAATTTTATGTTGTTCTAATCAAAATTAGAATTAGAAGTCAATAATTGATCAATGGGTTGTTCTTAGAATAGCTAGGTTTCCCTATGGATAATTACTCTTTCATCTATTAATGTTCATAGCAGTAGGATATTGGTTTTGCAGAAAATTGTCAATCAAGTCATCTTCATCAATATGCTTGCTACTAAGGGTGTTTACTATTGTACACACAAGATAAGGTGACAAGAGATTAGAAGCCTCTTCACCTTTTTCCACCCATGTAGGAAAATCGTCCTAAATAAGAAGTTGAGTTTTGGGATACAATACAACTTGTTTTTGGGATTTCCCATTGGTAATTTTCAAGTTTCCATCCTTACAACTAATATATGCATTTGCAATATCTAACCAAGGTATCCCTAGAATGAGTAACCATTGAACTTGGGTTTAGGCTAAAGGACAAGGAAGTCTATACAATACACCCAAGAGTCTATGGAGACCATTACATATTTGATTATATCTTCTAGATATATTGTGGATCTTTTAGCAAGTTGTAGTACAATAGTGGTCTTTCTCAAGGACTCTTGGATGCCAAAGTTTAAACATTGTTTCGCTGGTCATGACATTGGTTGCAGCTCCTAAATCAATGATAGTGCTTAGAACTATAATATTGTTTATATTGAATCTACTATTGGACTTCTAGGATCCAAATACTTAGGGATGATTACTCACCCAAGCATTACATTAGCTAGTTTCTTGATAACATTGATGGTGGGTGCATCCTTTTCCTTCCTTCCGGGACTTCTGAGACATTCTTATTTGATTAATTTTCTATAAATGGGAAAATCCTTGATGGATTGGAGGAGAGGGGTTTTTACACAAATTCTTCAATTCTCCCAAAGGTTTAGCCTCTTCCATGGTGTGTGTTTTTTGGGTTGCCAAACTTTCAACACAGGGAGGTTTTTTGTGAATGATTTGAGGCACATGTTCCTCCTTCTATTTCTTTGAATATTCATTAGGAAAAGGTGGAAGGATATTTCGGGGAACCTTTCCTAACAAAATATTTATTTCTTGGATTTCTATAGAATAGGTCTGATAAGTAATATCTCCACTATAAATAGGTTAAGTTTTCATATAATTACGATTGAGATTTGATTAAAAAAGAATCTAGGGTTGTTTAAAAGAAACATTCTAGGATACTTATTGTTGTTAAGGATGAGGCATTCGAGTAGGTGGTTGGGCCACTTGAGGCCTCCATCCTTGTGGTGAATTACCCAATTGATGAGGTTGGTTGGAATATGGAAGGAAAGGAGGAACAATAAGTTGAGGAGGATATGACCAAGGAGTGGGAATGAGCCAAGGAAAAGGGTTAGGAGAACACCATGGATGATATTGGGCATTGTAATTATCATAGAAATGAGAAGGGAAGTCCATACCTTGCTAAAATTGTCTTGGAGCTTGTGGTCACTTCTATTTGAGAAAGGACAACTACTCCTTGTTCCCTTATGTTCCTTGGTAAAAGCATTAAAACCTAACAAATATCAACCCTTATCAATATAATTATTTTCTAAACATACAGAAAAAACTTCTATAACATTCAAAGGATATTCATTCCTAGGGTGTCTCTTAGTGCACTAGGGGCAAAATACAACCAATGCTTTTTCTACTTCTTGTTTTCTTTTAATATGAAAAGTATCCATATGCATAGAGACTGTGTGCTATATTTCGATTTTCTCATCTTATAAAATACTTCCTATTTAATTTTTAACATGAAAAGAGGAAGAAGAATGACCTACCAAACTCTTTCTCACTCTATATAATTTTCTAGTGGTTCTCAAATGATTTTTACAAACTTGCTTAATCTCATCATAGGTGAGATGGTAGATATATCTATGGCCAATAATTTGAGACTTTCCATGAGATATTAACTAACTCCTCTTAATAGTACAAGATTTAAGGAGTGAGGTCCCAAAGTGAAATTATGTGCCCTTCTGTAACATAGCTAGAACCTTTCCTCATAGTCCTCTAAAGGATCATTTTACCCATGAATCATTCTGAAAATATCATCTTTGGCGTCGTTTGCTTTACAATACTTTTGATACTGACTATTAAAATATTGTTAAATTTAATCCCATGTGGTGATGTTATTACCTTCAAGGCTCATGAACCACTGGAGGGTTGTATCCTTCAAGGTGGAAGGAAATAACTTGAGCTTCTGCTCATATTTGGTCTAGTCATAATTTCTTCACACACCAAAAAACTCAAACATAAAGGTGTCAGGATCTTTTGTTATTAAATCATAGAAGTGTGGAAGCATAGATGGGATAACATTTTTCATTTTTTCTTCCCCATATATCTCTCTAATGGGGAATATAACAAATTTAGATTGTCTTTCTTTAACCATAGTAGTGGTGGGGGTTGAAGGATTTTATCCTCATAAAACTCCTCAAATATCCTTGCTTGCTCACTTAAAATGGTTGCAAAGGTATCTATGGATAGGGAAATAGGGTCAAAGTTAGCTGAAAAGGGTTGTCTTCTAGTAGAAGTGGGAATTTTTGGTAAGAATTTTCATGTCTCATCCCTAATTCTGCAAGGCATAAAGAAATAATTTTGAAAATAATTTATATTTTATATTTTATGAAAGGATGCTAATGTTTTTTTTTAATTTTTCTTTTTGCATAAGACAAAATAAAATAAAGAGTGAATCAATCAAAGAAAAATGAAGTACCTGAGTGACACATATCTAGCAATGACACCAAAAGGTGATGGTGCTCAATATTGTAGCAAAAATATTGAAGCTCCAAGGGCCTTAGCTTTAATTATCAGCCTCAGGTTTGTACAAACTTAAGAGGGGTCAAGATTTTATCTGCAACAAGAACTACCATCTTCCTCTTTCAATTCTCATATAGGTGGGAGGTACTAGAGTGAAGGTTAGATGAAAGAAAACCAAGTTAAGTTTCCAGAGTAAGATGTGATATAGGAAAGTAAATTTGTAGAAAAGAATTATAGAAAATGAAATAGTGCATACACCTATGCTACCTGCAATAAATGAAAATCACTCTTGCTATAAATAATGGATAGAAAATATAAATCCTAAGTTGCAAAAAACAACTCTTTAGAATGAAATTGATAAAAACATCTAAATAAAACTTTGCAAGGTATATATACTTCTAAATTTTGCATCAACATCCCAAACATGTTTTAATACATCAAGGAGGTTAAACCAAATACTTATTACTAAAATGGGTGAGAGAAGGGGACTATTTACAACATGCTATAGGATTCTCTATTTTTCTATAGGAAGAGTCCAATGAGCTTGTAAAATAGATTGAATGCCAAGCCTAAGGAGATGGAAAGAGGTGTTAATGTTGGTGAATGATGTCATTTAGCTAGTAAAATTTTAAGGTATCATAATCCAATATTTATCATCTTGAGAACAAATTCTCTTTCTTTCTTGTAGCTACAAAACAAATTTACAACAAAATAGTAAAATGCAGAATTTATAGTAGCAAGAGAAATGGAATAGAAAAATACTAAAAGATGCATTAATAAGTGATATGGTTGATCAAGATGGATGAAAGCTTGCATAAATTACCTATAATGAATAATTTCTCAAGGAACCACCTACTTAATCATGCACAAAACTGTCAAACTATAACTTCTAGAATTGCTAATGTTAGAAGCTGAACAAACAAATTGCAAAGCACACTATCAATAGAAGTAAAATAGGGATCTCAAGCTGCTAGGGTGGGCTTGGATCCAGGATTATCAAAGTCCCTAAAGAAGAGCCAAGCTAAGAGTCAAAATAAAGAATTGCTTTCATTAACTGAAAATATGTTTTGTCATTACAAGATTGTAAAACTTGCTTGAGAATACAAAATTCCTAATCTTTATCTTTTACCTACTATTATATTCTCCTCCTAATGGGTCAATTTGAGCCTCTTATTTATACATCAATTAGGAAGCAGCCTCCTTGAGAGGATGGTTGCATTTCCCTCCAAAAGTCTTATAAAAAAGGGATATTGTTCTAGATCCGACTTGCAGCAATAGGAAGAGGCATTAAATACCCTAAGCCAACTGAGTTTAGGTATTCCTGTTGTAGGGTAAAAGTCCCTAAAATCTCTCAAGTGCTATATTCCTCAAAATATGTTCAATATATCTGTAAATTGCGCACAATAAACATGTTAAGGAATATAAAATATGGAAACTGCATCAAATTATTCTAGGGACTAATTAAGCTAGGAAAATGACCATTACATGTCAATTTTTGTTTAAACATCATTTTATATGCTTAGGAGTGGATTAGAAGGTCTTATAATTTACCTAGTGCAGTTTTCAAGCTTCTATGGTTGGGATTATCTATTGATGAGGGAAGATCTACAAATGTGATTTATTATCGAAGTTTCAAAGCCACCAAGTAGGTCCATTGTCAAGACATGAGAAAGATGAAGAGTATAGGTAAAAAATAATAGTAGAAAGGCCAACAAGAATAGCACAATCAAGATACCCTAAGGCCAACTAGAAGCAACAATTACTTGAAAATATATGATGAATAAAGATATATAATGATATTAAATTTTTATCAAAATTAATTTAAAGTATTTATTAAATTAATGTAGTAATTAATATATTTATCAGATCAATGTAATCATCTAATTGTAATCAATATATAGAATATATATATATATATTAAATATATATATATATATATATATATATATATATATATATATAATATATATATATATATATAATATATATATAAAAAGAATATACGATTAGAATGGTGTCAATTTTCCCTTTTTCCACAACAAACTCATATGAAATATATTTGGATATTAATATGTTTGGTGTGAAATATGAGACATTATATTTGTTAATTATGGTCATTGTAGACATTTTATCACAATAAATAATTAAGGATTTTTTTTCCTATTTAAAATTTATCATGTTTCTCTTCAACCAAATTTCTTCGCACATTGTTGGTATTATTGCAATATACTTTTCCTCTATATAGATAATGAAACAATTATCTATTTCTTTAAAAAACACAATTTTGTACCTAATCCTATGCTAAAAACATAACATTAAGTGTTTTTTATTTGATAAAAATATCCATCCCAATCACCAATTATATAACCAACTAAAGAAAAATGATTAGCTGTACCTAATCCTATGATAAAACATAACATTAAGTGTTTTTTATTTGATAAAAATATCCATCCCAATCACCAATTATATAACCAAATAAAGAAAAATTATTAGTTGAAATATACAAATGCCCAAGTTGCTTGTTCCATAGAGATACCTCAAAATAATTTTTTGTTCTCCAAAATGAATCATATTTGGACTTCAATTGAATATATAAATTAAAGTCACTCCTTTTATAGCATTAGGGTTAATGGTAATAATGCACATAAAATTTCCTACTAAATTCCTATAGGATTTAGTATCTACATTTTCTACTCCATCTTCCACAAATAGCTTTCATTTTTTAAAGGTATGTCCATGGATTTACTGTTTTCCATTTTCCATTAGTAAATAAGACATATAGAATATTTTTCTTGTAAAATAGAAATTCCATCATTCTTTTGCCTCACTTTTATGCCAAAAAAGTAATGTATCAACACCAAACAAGTCATTTCAAATTCATTCACATAGTCTATCTCAAATCCTTCACTAAAAAATTACTTAAGTATGTATATATCAAGTCATATAGATATACACAAAAAATACATATATCATGTATTTCATTTGACTTGGTATATGATGTGGGTTTACTTCAATTATATTAAATATATTTTTCAAAACAATAATTATCCATCATGCTATATTATGCTCTTGAGGATTGTTTAAGCTTGCAAAGTTCCTTTTTAATTTGTAATCTTTATGTTCATTTCTCATAACTTCATATATTTGGTGCTATTAAACATAGGCTTATTCTTTGAAAACACCATTTTAAAATGGTGATTTCACATCAAGTTTAAATAACAATTTAGAATGTGATTATAATGACAAAATAGTTTTTATTGTACTTGGACTTGAAATTGGAGGACATGATAAGTGAAACCCTTTGCCCCTAACCTTTCCTTTTTATTTTGTATGGACTCATCAACTAGACACTTTTTTTTTTACACTATTTTTTATATAATGATTGATCCATATTGGATAATTACATTAATTTTCATCCATATCGTTTCTTTCAGGGTGGAAAAATAAAAGAAATCATATTACAAAAGTAGTTTTAGTAATTGGGCCCACATTGGAGAATTGGGGTAATAAAACCTTTAGGGTCTATTTTGATGCCTTAAATGATTTTTTTTGGGAATGAAACTCTTTATTGAAAGTGTTTCACCTCTTTCATTATTTTTTACTTGAATATCTTTCCAATGGTGCAAGAATCATATCAATTGGATATTGGACACAAACATTATGGCTCCCAAAAGTTGACCTATCATGATTGACCATCATAGTTCAAGAGAATGCAATATAGACCCTCATTACTGATGGAAAATGGGACAACCATGTGGAATCTATGTATAATACTCTATAAGGGTCAAGTTATAGTTCATATTGAGGGTTGAATGAGTCAAATTTAACCCCTAGTTGGCTATTGGGTTGTGTTATAACCAAGCTACTAGGACAAAAATGGGTTTCATTCTATTCAAGTGCATTTTGTTTCATAGTATGTAAAAGAAATTGATATTAGATAGAGAGAGTGTATATAATAGAGAGGGTTTGTTTTCAGTAGCATCATATAGACCAAAAGTCTCACTTCTTTGTATTTTCATCATTTCTATTCATATAAAGAGAGAGAAAAGTATCCTCACATTCTAGTTGGGTTTTCTCCTCAAAGAGTTGTGTAGGTCATGTATTGGTGTTATTGTGGTTTGTGATTGATTTTTTTATATGCTACCTCTTTTATTCATTTTATATATTACATGATATTAAGAAGAAAACAACAATTTGGTATATTATGGGGAGTTTTAGGGGATGAGATAAATTTAAGAAAAAGTCATAAGACCCTAGTCACGGATGATGAATGTATTTTTAATGATCCTTGATATTTGATAAAGGAAATATTCACAAGGATGAAAGAGAGGGTCTAGATATTAGCTACAATATGAACCTCGTTATGGAAGCTCTAGAAAATAATATTATAATAAAAAAAGGTGAATATTCTAATCCAAAGGTCACATCAAAGGGGAAATTGTGTTATTACAAAGAACCAAAGAAGGGGGATAAGAAAGAACTCAAGAAATAACAACTCAATTTGAGTGATGTGAACCATTCATTGACCATATTCAATATGGGAGTGAAGTTCAACATCAAGTTGTATCAAGGTGAGATTGAAACATTAAAATTAAATCATAGGTTGCAATAATTATATTTTTATTTAGTGGCCACCACATAGAGGAGGAATATAATTTTTTTTACTCATTTGAAACTAGAGGGTCATGCCTTCACCTAGTGGGAAAGCAACACAAGAACCCTAAGGCTAGAGGGGGATCCTCCAGTGACTAAGTGGGAGGATTTTAAAACTATTATAAAGTATTAATTCTACCCTATCAGGTATGTGGAGGACCAATGTATCATGTGGCATTACTTTAGGAGGAGATAAGGGAAAAATTCACAAGAGTACACCATTGAATTCAAGAAGGTGGAAATAATGCTAGATATCTCTCCCAAGAGCCCAAATGCATCTCTCCCAAGAGCCCAAATGTACTCCTCAATTATATAGGGGGATACAAGCTTCTGAGAAAGAAAATGATGTTTTTCAAACCAAGAATAGTGAATGAGATTTGTGTGTAGGTATAATGCCTGGAAAATATAGGACAAAAGTAGAAGCAATGAAGTAATTTAAAGTAAAAGGAATACTAGGAAGCTTCTAAAAAAGTGAATAAATGGAAATGGGGGAAGGAATAGAAGATGGTAGCCATAACACATCAATGAAAATACTCAAACAACCGCTATAACTGCTATAACATTGATGGTCACACAAAGGAGAATTGATAGAAATTACATATAACTCAATGGTAAAGAATTGGATGAAGGACATGAAGAAAAAAATATCATGGCTATAGATTTGACTAATCAAGTGGAAATTAGCTTAGATATGAATGATAAAATTTGTTATACAATAATGTCAAATGGGGTGAATTGAAGTATCCTTTATAAAAAAGAATAGTAGATGACCAAACTCGTCTATATAAGATACAAATCAAGAAGAAAAAAATGTGTTTTATTTGACTCAGGATCATAAGAAAATATAATCGTAATAGATCTCATAAAAAATTAGGTTTGGATGTTCAAGATAATCCTAGCCTGTATCTATTAGTATGGGTAAATAAGGATGCATATATTAAGGTAACAATATAATGTAAAATAAAATTTTCTACTAGTGTTGAGTTTATTAATGAAATATAATTGGAGGCAATTCCACTTGATGTATGTGCATTATTTTTGGGAGTCCCTATATGTACATGTGGGATACAATAGTCTGCAAAGATCCAATTGGTATCGCCTCATGAAGGATGGAAAATATTTCACCATCAATATACAAAAGGGTAAGTATAAAATTTCACTGGTAAGTTCCAATCAAGCTAAGAAAATGATCATTTATAGAAACAAGCATCTTTTGTTGTTTTTCAGAGAAATAAGTTGGTAGAAGATTTCGTGTGAGAAAAGTGATCTCTAGATGTTTGCAATAAGGAATAATGATAACAACTAGAAAATTTTATTCAAGCATACAAGGGAGTGTTCCAGGGACCTAAATGGTTTCCACCCAAGAGGGAATTAGAGCATGAGATCCCAATTTTATTAGAATATTCGTTGACAAACATCAGGTTGTACATGCAATTTGTAATAGAAGAAAATGAGGTGAAGAATTAGTTGTAGCAACTACTGTAGTAGGGTGTTACTCAACCAAGTACCTCACCATGTGGGTCATCCATCATAATTGTGCCTTAGAAGGATGAGAATTTCAACATGTGCATTGGTTATAGGAAATTGAACAAAAAAATGCTCAAGATCATGTAACCCCTCCCAAGGATAGATGATCTATTGGACTAGTTATGCCAAGAAAAAATATTCATCACATTTAACTTAAAATTAAGGCATAATTAGGGTAATTTTAAGGTATAAAATGGGCCTCCTAAGGAAATTATAAAATAATAGTGGAAATATTAAAATAAGGCTAGATTATATCATCAAATTTTATAGGGAAAAAAAAACTAATTTTCAACTCATATTTTCAACTTATCTCTCTATGGGTTTACTCAAATTTGAAGCCAAAACACTCATTGGATGAAAAATTTGATTCCTCATCCAAGGAGTACCCAAGTTGCATACTTTTTATGGAACCCACTGCATGAAAAAGGAGAAATATGTGAAAAACATGATTGCAATCACGTTTTTCATGTATATCTCATTTTTCATGTAGCAAGGTCCATCAAAAGTATGCAGTGTGGGTACTCCTTGGATGAGGAGTTAAATTTTTCATCCAATGAGTAATCCCTCTCGAAATTTGAGTAAAACATTAGGGAGATAATTTGAAACTATGAGTTGAATAGTTTTATTATTTTTTAATATTTTTACTTTTTGAGTCCAAAAATGGTGAAGCATTCCCATTGTTGACATCATCATCTTAAATCCTATTAGTTCTTATAAAGTTTATTTTTTTTTGTATATTTTTCTTAGGAGGCCCATTTTAGACCTCAAAATTCCCCTAATGCACCAAGTTTAAGCCAGAGAAGACCTAGAAAATTGCCTTCAAAACTGGATAAGGTTTGTATGAGTTGTTAGTCATTCCATTTGGTTTATGAAAGGCACTATTTATGTTTATGATGTTTATGAATCATATACTATGAACATATTTATATTGATTTTTTATTATGTATTTTGATGATATGTTGGTATACAATGCTACCTAGGAGGAGCATATTTCACACTTGATTCAACTGTCAGAGAGATTGAAGAAGCACCAACTATAGGAAAGTCTCAAGAAAAAAAGATTTCCTAGTATTATTTTGTGTATTTAGGATATTTGAATGGTGGAAATTTGGTATATATAAAAACACTTATAATAATGAATTCCACACTTCTACTGGTAAGTCCCTATTTGAAACTTTTATATATTTTACACTGTATCATTTGGATATTGCATATTCATAGGAAGGAGGAGTGAGGGAGGATCTATCAAGGGATGCTTTAAGGGGAAATACATTTGTTGAGAAGAGATATAAATCCATATACTGGTATAGGAGACACTAAGAAGTCATAGGAAAAGTACAAGTCTAGGAATGATCAACATAGAACATATAATTTATTCAAGGTGGTAGACAACGTATGGTTATAGTTGAACACAGAGAGGTTATAGGGTCTTGGTAAGAAAATCAATGCCATATGATATGCTCCTTTTGAAATAATGGAAAAGGTGGGAGATAATTCTTACATACTCAATCTACCCCATACATGTTTATTTACTCAAAGGTGATTGTGGAAAATCTAAAATTTTATGAGCCTTCCACACTAGTTATAGAGGACTTAGCTCCAAATTCTCATGTAGAGTTGACGTGGGATAATTTTTTTCAAAATAGGTCGAAAAATAAAAGACAAGGGAAACATCACCTTCAGCAAATTGGGTTGAAAGAACAACTTCAAGGAATGGTAAAATAGTACTCCAAGGAGAAGGTAGACGATTTTTTTTTTCACCTCATTTAGTAAAATGTTTTTGGGAACAAAAACCTCCCAAAATGGGGAGGTTTGATATCTATTAGTTCATTATATTATTCTACATCCATCTTGATGCTTTTAGGGTGGAAAAATCAAATAAGTTAGCTTGTAGGAGAAGTTTTAGTAGTGGGATCTAATGTGGAAAATTGAAGTTAGAAAACTTTTGAGGCCAATTTGAGGCCTTAAATCAAAATTTTGGGAGGACAAACTTTTCCACATAATTTTTTCACCCCTACACTCGAATACCTTTCCAATGATGCAATAATCAAAATCAAAGTCTGGATGCAAAAATTTATGCCTCCTAGAAGTTAACATATCATGAGTAACCACCGTAATTTGAGAAGATACCATGTAAACTCATAATAATCATAGAAAAGGGGATATCCATTTGGGACCTATGTATAATACTATAGAAGGTTCCATATGTTTCTCATATTGAGGGTTGTATGGGTGAAATTTAACCCCTAGTTGGCTATTGGATTGTGTTATAACCATGACATTAGGAGGAAAACAAATTCCATTCTATTTGAGTGATTTTGTTCCATAGTAGAGAATATTAGTCGAGAGCGGATAAAGAGAGTGAAAAATAGATAGGATTTGTGTTCTATAGCAACCCATGGCCATAAGTTTCACTCCTTTTTATTTGCATCATTTCCTTAGAGAAAGAGAGAGAAGAGAATCTTCACCGTTTCTCGTGAAAGGGTTTCCCAAGTCATATCTTGGTGTTGTTGTGGTTTTTGAGTGGTTTTTATTGTTTTTCCTCTATTTTTTCCATTTTATATATTGCATGAATAATCAGAAAATAATAGCTTAAATAAATATAAAAATCTAAGGAAACTTTACTCCCACAATATAGATTTTTGGATTTTAGTATATTTTTATTAGATCAATAGTTCCAGTGGAAGATCCACAACATTTTATGGAACAATTGAATTTATTTTCAATAATATTATCAACAAGATCACATGTTTCATTATGTTAATGAATGAAATCTCTTCATCCATTTCTTTGCACCATGCTTCCTATGTCACTACATGTTTATAAAAAATATTGGATTTGATTAAATTTGGTACATTAATGAAAAATTATAATATCTATAAATTTCATATAAAATTTTTTCCTTTCTTGGAGGAGGGCTTGGACAAGGACTTTAGGTTAGAAAATATGATGGCAATGCAAATGTAATTTGAAAATTATTGGACTACTACTCAAATTTGTTGAATAAATAGAATATTTGTTTCCTTATATAATAGTTTTTGGATTTTCTTGTTAAACTCTTTAATTCCATTATTATTCATCCTTTTAATAAAAAGAGACATCACAAATAAGCAACAATTTTTTAGTTCATGGATTATACAATCTATAAGTCGATGCTTCTTATCATCTACTAGATTATATTCTTTGTCTCAGCAAGAATATGAGCATATTTAACACAACCAAAGAGTTTAAAATGAAAAAAACTATGTTTTCTTCCACTCCATGCCTCATACAGAGGCATAGTTTTCACACCTTCTTATTAGAAATCTATTAGAAAAAGTAAATGGATGTAGCTATAATGTTGAAAAATGCAACAATAAATTCTTTGATTTTGCCTTGGTCAAATTGAGAAAATTCGATTTTCCACATTAGCAAACAACTTGGATGCAGTAAACTTGTGTGACATGACTTGTGTCACTCAATTTACTCAGTAAATTCAAGTTGGAGGAGTTAGAGTTCACTTAAGCATGCATGATTTCTAATTTGTAGCAATCGAGGACAATTATTTCAAGTTGTTTTCATTTGAACTAGTTCTAACTATTGGAGGAACTAGTGGAAGGAAAGTTATGCAGTGAGACTTGAACCTAACTCAGTGATCATCCAATTAACTAATCAATCAACCCAAAGTAGCCAGTGCATGTAGAGAATTCGAGTTCCCCAATTTTGGTAAACATTCCAAGGCAGTGTACAATTAATTACATAGTAGATTGAGTGTATACTTCATTGTATTGGTTAGATGATCAACCCTGAGGAATTCTGGAAGAATTTTGGAGAAAATTCCTAAATAATAGGGGCCTATTTACTTAGGAATTGCGCAAGGAAATAAGGGTTAAAGAAGAGGAATACATTGACTAAGTCTGGGTCAAAGCTTCTCAGTGAGCAGAGAGATAGGTTATGCACTTGCAATTTGAGAAAAGAAATTGTAATACATCTCTATTCATCAAATTAATGCAAGCATACATTGGGATTTTTAGTAGTTTTCTTTCTACAAGAAAATTACTATTTTCATGCGTGTGATTTCTTATTGCATGTATGGGATTTTTATTCTAAATTGTGAATTAATGTTCCCAGAGTAGTAGAGTAGGTTTTTGTCTTGTGATTTTGATTAAAAATTCATAAGCAATTGCAAATATACACAAAAGTCTACTTGGTATCTGAGTAGGATTCACATTAAAGTAGAAATTTCGAAGTTGTTTCTTAGGAGGTTTGAATTTGGAGTTCAGTGTAGCCGGATCCCTTCATAGCTGAGAAGATGACTTTTAATGGGATGAGGATAGAGTATGCCTTGGAAGGAACCTGCAATTTCATGGCATGGAAGGATGCAATGGAGGCAATATTGAATGAAAATGGATTGCTAGAATACATCAAGATAAATGTTGCAAAGCCAAAAGCATATGATGCCTAAAACCTTGCTCAGTGGAAGAAAGATGTAGCCAAGGTGAGGATAATAATATTGGAGTGAGTATGGGATCACATTGTCACCAATATCCATGGGAAAGAAATGCCTTATGCAATTGGCAAGCACTGACATATTATTTCTAGAATAATAGTGACCATAGGAAGCTGACGCTCAAGCATAAACTTTGAAAGATCAATATGCAGAAGAATGAAACTATCCCGTAGTATTTGAGCAGGTTCACACAAGTTCGTGATGAACTTACAGGAGTTGGTTTTACTATTTCGGATGATGATTTGATAAGCCTAGCCCTTATAGGCCTTCCTAAGAACTGGCATAGCTACAAAGATTCGGTCAACGAGAGGGAGAAATTACCGAATTGGGAATGCTTATGGTCCGATTTGGTATAAGAGGAGATAAGGAGAAATACAAAAGATGGATTAACATCTAAAGATGAGGAATAAGAATTTGCTCTAGTCAGCAAAGGAATGAAGGCCAAGGGACAAAATTCCCAAGGTGAGGCTGAATCCAACCAAGGCGTAAGAAGAAAGACTTGGCTAAAGTAAAATGCTTCAATTTTCATGAATTTGGGCACTATGCCATGAAGTGTCCACACAAAAAGTATATCAAGAAAGATCCTACAAAAAGAGAAATAGGTGAATCCTTGGCTTCATAGTTCGATCTTGACTTCACCCTTACCGCATGCATGACCATCACAATTATGGGGAGCATGTGGTACTTGGACTCTGGTGTCTCTTTCCATATGACAGGGTGTAGAGAGTTTTTCAATGACCTCGAGGAGAAATATCTTATGATGCATATTGATATTGGGGATGATAGAAGGTATAGTGCTATCGAGATTCTTATAGTCACCTTTCAGAGGGAGTCGAGATACCCTCTTCAACTTGAGGATGTCATGTTCATTTGAGGCCTATAGAAAAATATCATATTTGTAGAAGTTTTGGAAGACCATGGTTAAAATGTGATCTTAAACAAAGAAAAGTCATTTCTGAGACATATAGCCACTGGAAAGGTGAAGCAGTTTGGGGCTCAAATATTATTGATATGGTGGTTGAGAGGGAGCATGATAGACCTCTCAAAATTAAGCCTCATGAAGTTGTGGAGAGGACATAAATGGAGAGGAAAAGAGGAGGTAGAGTGGAGACATCCACTCAAGAAGATACATCCAATAGGGGGAGAGTTCGATCCAAGTTGAAAAAGGTAACAATGCAGCTATATCTCGAGGAGTGAGGTGGAGCAATGTAGATCCTTAGTCCAAGAGTTGCATAAATTTGGGCAAGGTCCATTGAGGCATTCTCCCCATGGATCATTACGTTGTTACAGGGGCCCATAGTATTTAGTGGTAAGAGGATAAATGTCACTCAGATATTGATGAGTGTAGAGGAGTGTTGACAGAAGAGCATGAGGTTCAGTAGCAGAGTTAACAACAACACAATTTTCCTAGTAGACAGTTGCAGACATGGTTGATTCAATGGTTTTTTAGATGCTTCTCAGTTGAAAATGTTGTAGTAGCAACCATGATAATGAGAGGTGTTTCATGAAGTAAATTCCAAGGGTGCAGGATAGGGGTGGTTGATAATCCATTTCTTGCTGGGGGGGTGTTGAAAAATCAAGCAAGAAAGTCTCAATTTGATTTCGCCTTGGTTAAATTGAGAAAATTTTAATTTCCAAGTTAGCATACAAATTGGATGTAGTTAACTTGTGTGACTCAGGAGTTTAATTAAGCATGTGTGATTGCTAATTTGTATCAATCAAGGACAATTATTTCAAGTTGTTTTTAGTTAAACTAGTTTTAACTATTGGAGGAACTAGTGGAAGATCATTTGTGCAATCAATCTTCAACCTAACTCAGTGAACATCCAATTAACTAATCAATCATCCCAAAATAGCTAGTGCATGAAGAGAATTCAAGTTCGCCAACTGTGGTAAAGATTCCAAGGCAATGTACACTTAACTATATATTAGATTGGGTGTATAGTTCATTGTATTGGTCAGGTGATCAACTTTGAGGAATTATGTGAGCATTTTGAGGGAAATTCCTAAACAATAGGGTCTTATTTGCTCAGAAATTGTGCAAGTAAATAAGGGCTCAAGCAGAGGAAAAAATTGACTAAGTTTGGGTCAGAGCTTCTTAGTGAGCAGAGAGATAGGTTATGCACTTGCAAGTTGGGCTTAGTTGAGCAAAGTAATTGTAATGCATCTTTATTCATTAGATTAATGCAAACAGGAATTAAAGTTTTTAGCAGTTTTCTTTCTTGGGGAAAAATACTATTTGCATGTGTGTGATTTCATATTGCATGTCTACAATTTTTGTTCTAAATTGTGAATTAATGTCCGTAGAGGAGTAGAGTAGGTTTGTGTCAAGTGATTTTGATTTAAAAATCATAAGAAGTTGCAAATATACACATAGTTTCTACATATAAGTTTATTCAAAAAAATATTTAGTAATTTTTTCCCTTTGAACACACTCTCAATGATCTCAAGGATTGTCTAATTCTAACATTTGGATACATCAATTTTTTTGGGATTATAACTAGCTACCACTTTCCCATGAATTCCATTTTTTTTTCTTTTCTGTAGGAATAGTCCAATTCATTACAAGTAAATTCTCCTTTCTCTATCTATGCATAATGTATTTAAGACAAAATCACTTTGCTTCCCAATAACAACCTTAAATTATTAAAAAATAAAAAAAGCATCAAAATATTTTGTTAACAAAGTAAATCCATGTTAGATATCAATTTGGGATTCAACTGCGTTAAGTGAGTCATTCACGTATGACCATTTCCATGAGAGGTAGTCGTAACTGACTAATTTCTCATGATTTTTGAACTATTCAAAAATCATGAGAAATTAGTCAGTTATGACTACCTTTCATGGAAATGGTCATACGTGAATGACTCACTTAACGCAGTTGAATCCCAAATTGATATATAATATAATGCAATGTGTAAACCACCATACATAAATTCAAAAAGAGTGAAGGGATCTCTACTTGAATGGTTCATGAGGCACAATACTTGCTAAGGTTTTGCAAATGGGGTAGCAAGCTAAGTGAGCTTGATTGTGGAGAAAAATCCATAGTTAAGCACGCTTGAGCCAGAGGCGATCTGGGATGGGTGACCTCCCAGGAAGTCCTGATTACCGGGTGCAAGCCCCAGAGGTGATGATTGATGATATGTGATTCATTTCACTAGTTTCAATCCCACTTCTTCAGCCTTGTGAGCATCACTTAATGCAATGAGTGCCAAGTGAACTATTCAAAAATCATGAGAAATTAGTTAGTTATGACTACCTCCTATGGAAATGGTCATATGTGAATTACTTACTTAATTCATTCGAATCCAAAATTAATATCTAAAATAATGCACTGCGTAAACCCCCATACTTAAATTCAAAAACAGTGAAGGGATCTCTACGTGAATGGTTCATGAGGCACAATACTTGCTAAGGTTTTGCAAATGGGGTGGCAAGCTAAGTGGGCTTGATTGTGGGGAAAACTCCAGATTTAAGCGCACTTGAGCCAGAGGCAATCTGGGATGGGTGACCTCCCGGGAAGTCCTGGTTACCGGGTGCAAGCCCCGGAAGTAATGATTGACGCTATGTGATTCATTTCTCTAGTTTCAATCCCACTTCTTCACCCCTGTGAGCATCACTGGATGCAATGAGTGCTAAGTGAACTATTCAAAAATCATGAGAAATTAGTCAGTTACGACTACCTCTCATGGAAATGGTGTTACGACTACCTCTCATGGAAATGGTCATACGTGAATGACTTACTTAACGTAGTTGAATCCCAAATTGATATCTAATATAATGCACTGCATAAACCCCATACTTAAATCCATGTTCTTTTAAAAATATCATTCAATAAATATTAAAATATATATATTTTTTTTACTAACAAAGTTACACATAACCACATATATCTACATGTACTAGCTCTAATAGGTTTTTTTCTCTCCAAGGTTTTCCTACTAAAAATGAATCTTTATGTTGCTTATAAAGCGTGCAACCTTCATAAACTTTATCAAAGAAATCAATAAGAAGTAACTATTCGATATTTTTCTTATTATGTAGTAAATTTAAAAATCTTATACTGAGATGTCCATAGATTATGTGCCGTTATGGAAAATCATCACCATAGCCAAATTATACTTCATGTGCCATAATGGAGAATCATCATAGCCAAATTTTAATACTCTATTTACTTCACAATACAAAAAATTTAAAAAATAGGTTCTATTTTAGAACATATTAATTTTGGCTATAACCTCATCATGGTTTTCTTTATCATATTGGATGCATTCACTTTTCTTAAAAACAAAATATTATAACTTTTCAATAAGGTGCCCGATACTCAACAAATTATGCGGTAAACTAAGAATATATAAAACACCATTGACATGTTTCACCTCGCCTTTCTTTGTTTTTACTATAGTTGTTAATTCATCTTTAACAATTGACTTGTCACCTTTCAAGAATAAATCAAATTTAATAATTTCATTTATCTTGAAAAAACTATATCCATTTATAGTCATGTGGTTGTTGTAGTTGCTATCCAAAATCCATATCTCATTACAAACCTTATAACCTAATCCCAATAAATCAAATTTAATAATTTCAATTATCTTGAAAAACTATATCCATTTCTAGTCATGTGGTTGTTGTAGTTGCTATCCAAATTCCGTATCTCATTACAAACCTTATTTCCTAATCACAAGCCAAAAATAAAGTGGCCACATTTTTTTTAATGGCTATAAATATTTTACAAGAAAAACATTAAATTTGGGATTTTCCATAATTTTCACCTCATTAATTTCATTATCTCTTCCTTTAATTGCATTAACCTCTTCTATTTTCTTTTCTTCTTCCCGGTGACAATTGCTTAAGTTTTTTTTGAAAATCTATAGGTTCCTTAGTAATGAGAGTAAAGAAATCACATAAACTTATTTATAAATAGTGTGAGAAGTTAAATATTTAGTCTTTTCAATGGAAACAACAATCACATTGAATTTTGTATGCACATTTATTAGAAAAATTCAACACTTTTTTGATTTTTTAAAGATTCTTCATAAACATTATTTTAGCTTAATATTTAAAATTTTTTTTACTTATTTATGTACAGAGTTTCAAACTCTCTTAATATTACATATTTATGCCAAGAGTTTCAAACTCTCTTCTAAGAGATTACACTTTAATAACTTAATATTACATATTTATGCCAAGAGTTTCAAACTCTCTTCTAAGAGGTTACACTTTAATAACTTTTATATTATCTATTTCTTGATATACTTGTTGTAAAACATCCCATCCTTCTCATTTTCTTATCACAATGACTTTTAGAAAAATAAAATCATGTCTTACTTGTTGGATTTGGATAAATAAAAGGAATTTTAAATCATTTTCGTTTTCTATTTTTTTCTTATTGATTTGGGTCAAATTAGCAAGAACTTGAACATCAATTGATTTTGCATAATTTGTTTTCCTTAAACATCATAGTTACCATGAAAGAAACAAAATTTACATTTTCAGGTTTCAAAAACCATAAATTTTCGTTAAATTTTTTTATATTTAAAATTAATAGATATTATTATTAATTATTTCTTTAAACTTTCAAAAACCTTAACTAGTAACTTGAATCTGCATAAACTTGATAAAAAAATTTAATATTACACACTACATAATTTTCTCTCATATCAGTTCTTAAATGATCAGAATAATTTTAAAATTAAAGCAAATCATCGTATAACTCAATATTTTTTCCTCTTATCATTTATTTAATAATGAATATCTTTATGTCCATGGGTGATGCAATCCTAAGATGACTTTACCCATAGTATGCATATAAAATGCATAATCTATTATGTCATAGGAATTTTAATTTCCCTGCCTAGTCAAACCTTCACAAATTAAGGCTTTAGGCTTTTTAATTAAAATTTATGCGAAAACATTTCAATAACTATCCAATAGTCTAAAATTTAATTAACCTTTCTAGTGAAATCTATTTCAACCCTTACAAATTTTGGTTAATTCTATACACCACACATATTAACCAAACCCCATATCATGGTCTTCAACTTTGGTTAAACTTCACCTAACCCATAAAACTTTAATCTACTTTATTTCTATTATTCCTCATATAATAGAAATACTCCACTAAACTTGCCTTTCTGCCAATCCCGACCTTGGCACATTTACCAATGCTCATCTTATCGCATTCAACCTCCATTGTTGATTTCACTCCACCAGATCAACAACTATCGTGCGATCTCCATTCATCCTCTGGAACTCAAACAAATTTAACTTGCATTGATAAACACATTAGGTCCACTCAAAATATTAACCTGCGAGCACATTTTTACGCAATTACTATTTGATCTGTCAACCCATGGATGGTCCTGATCACTAGAACTCAATGAAGATTTAACCCCGCTATATAAACTCTCATCGGCTTTGATTTCCAAATTAAACCCCATACTTGTTTATCATGATATGTGTCCGATCACCCTTTCAACGGATGGTCTGATTCCCTTTGGACTTCAACTAGATTAAGTTATCATTCATAACTTCATCGGGTCCATTTTTCAATTACTGCTTATGGTTTTGAAGCCACGTGAAAAGCACTTCCACCTATGAAAACCACTCTGTCCTTCTGCAAACACGTGGCTTAATCTCCGCCACTCATCTTCTTGACTCCATTCTATGCGACTTAATCCTGGTCGCTTATCACAAACAACTCGTCCGTTGATCTAGATAATCCAATGACTCCTATGCACGTTTACTTCATTCCTTCGTACCTTTACTTTCTTTGCCTTTACGTGGTTTCTCAAGGTTCTTCTATGGTTTCGGGTTTCTCCAAGGTTTCTGGTCTTTGCTCGTTCTGCAATACAACGTCCTCTTGGACTTATTGTACATACTCTTAACACTGCCACCCTTGAACTTCACTTGATCCTTTAATCAGATTCAACGATCAAACCATGATCCTTCATACTCACTTCTTCTCTGTGTTTTGCTCGAACTTCACCTGCATTCATATACTATGCATAATTACACTAATTCATACACAATTCATAACTACATTAATCAATACACACCACACAATTTAGGAATCGAATTCTTTGTATTGATAAATAAATATTTACATACGATTCTCTCTCTCTCTGGCCTGATTTTCTAATAAGCGGCCTCTATTTTCCTACCTACCCGTAGGCTTACAATCGAACCTATCTAACTAATTCTACAAAGGCTTACATTTATACAAAAGGATTCTATAACTAATTCCTGGTTTAGATCCATAAATTTCTCAACAAAATCCTAAAATATCTTCTTTATCCCTAAGTCTCCTCCCTAGTTCCTCAAATCATGAAACCAAATCCTAATCTAAGATTTAGAACTAATTCCCAAATATTTCAACTATCCTAAATCTCTCATGTTCTCCAACATTCGAGAAAATTTACAAATATGCTCCACAATACTTAATTAATTCATATTCTCATTAAAATCACTCCAAAGCCTAAATACTTACGTTAATTTAACACTTAGGAAACCAACTTCCTTAAAACAAAATACCCCCTATGTCTACTAAAATACAATGATTTTTCTGAGCTAATTCTCCTGCATCAGATTCCCAAGGTAGAAACCATTAATGATCTCCTCATCATGTGTCTTTATTTATTCATAGAAAACCTCCAGGGTCCCAAAATTTAGTTTGTAGTTATCTAAAAGCTCTGCACCTTTGCTTCTGTTGTATGTCTACTGTCTTTTGTTTCATCTTCCTCTCCTTGTCAATCAGTTTCAAATTCTGATTGATCATTCTTCCTACTGCTGTCAATCTCCTCATTTTGTACTGCTTCATCATTAATTGCCATAATTCTTCAATCTCTGTCTCCAACATATCCTTGGGATGGTACATACTATGCCATTTATTGCTATCTCTTTCTCTTTGTTTCAGTTTGTTGCCGTTGTTTTCTAACTTTGGCACCTTCACATTCTACATCTCACTGCACGTTGTACATTAATATTTAAATTACTGATTACTTTCTTCAACTTTTTCTACTTCAGCTTCTGTTATTAATCTTGAGATTGCTCTAGGTAATGCTGCAGATATTGCTTCCACCCAAACTTCCTGAATATCCTTGAAGATATCTCCCAATGCAACATCTCATTTCTTCATTGAATCCTGACTTTCCAGCATTCTTTCTAGCAATTGAACATCTCTATTCCATGGATTAAACTTTTTCATAGAATCATTTTCTTGCATCTTTACTTAGCTACTCATCTGTGTCAAATTTCCTCGAGCATTTGCAACAAAACCTACACTCACAAAACAATTATTAAAATAAAAATCATAAGGCCTCTGTGCCTCTTCTTCTTTTGGAAACACATCAAGATGCTGCTTTGATTTCTCCTCCTCTATCAGCACATCGGTATGTTGAATCAACTTCTATAAAGAATTCTCTAAATAATTCTCTAAAGTACTTTCAAGACTATTAGTTAGTCTCTCCTCCTCACCATCTACTTCAATGATTTATTCTTGCTCTTGTCGACTGTAGTGAACTCCTTCCTCTGAAATCACACTGTCATACTATGAGTTTCCCAACAAATATTCCATCAATTCAATTTCTTAGTTACACTTCATAAATACTTCATCATCACTTATAGTTCTTGCATTTATACACAAATTGTCAGTTTGAAAATTACAAGGTTCAACAGTCTCAACTGTTGTTTCACATATTAGCTCTTCAGTCTGAATTTCATCTCCTTCCTTCATAAGAAATTGTTCCTGTGTTGTAACAACTTCAAATATCATTGTATTACTAAATTCTTTCTACTGCAATAATTCACTGCTTTTCTCATTCAAGAGACATTCTCCATCATTATTTACTTCAGATTTTTTATCTTCTAAATGATATTGTTCCATACTTTTGACAACTTCAAAAGATTGCTCATCCTTTGTAAAACCAGTAATCACATCAAAATTATTAGATTTAATATACAAGGTTTTACATCCTCCTGCTGATCTAAATTTTCCAAATAGTTCAGAAAATCATCAATAATTCCTTCCTTAGTAAAGTAAACTTCTTGCTATCTTGAATCCTCCAGATCTTTCACAGATCTCCCATCTTCATCTTCACCCAGAACCTCACCCTGTTCTAGTTCACAAATGGAAACTTCCATTTCCAACTCAGCTTCTCTAAGTTTTTTCATCAGCCACTTCACTTGCTTCTATTGTAGCCTTCTTTGTAGCTTATGCCACTTCACTACCTTTTTCCTCAAGAACCAACCTTGTCTTTCGTTTTCCTCTAGTATCATCCTTAATACATTGAGTTGTTCTTTTAACTTAGCAACTTCCTTGTCAATTTCCTCTTGACTCATTCTCTTGCCATTTGCCTTGGCATCCTCCTTCTTCACTTTTATTCTGCTGTGGTTTTCCTCAGAACCTCTATTATGACTATCAATAGTCATCTTCTTCTCCATCTCTATGAGTTCCTCACTCACTCACTATGAGCTACACAAGTCTCTGCAACAACAAGTCCTCCCTGCTGCATGATACCTCACTAAGCTCCTCTCTTCTGAGCTCAATATTTTGGCATCTGTCTGGTTCTCTCCTCTGGAAGCATATGAGCAGTCCATGCTCTAGAATTCAACTCATCTTCACTTTTGAGAACATAACTATCCTCTTGTATTTCAAACACAAATGAAATACTAGTTTCTGCCACTCTCTCTCAGAAATATTTACTGGCTTCCTTCATCACTGCTCTTCAGGCTATGATCTGCTTGCTGAGATGCTTCACTAATTTCTGTTACTTGCATATCAATGATATCTAAACAAAAATTCATTTCAAGATTTCAAAATCTTGCTGCTCAGCTTCCTTCTGAGAACACTCTTGTCCCCTTTATCCTACCTTCAGTCGGATTCTTTAGGTTCACTGCCACCTATTTTTCTAGTCTTTCATTCACTTTGTTCTTTTAGAACACATACATATTTCCTTATCAGTTTGCTTCTATAAATCTTTATTATGTCTTAAGCCTGCAAAACTCAAACCAGAGTTAAATAAAACAATACCTCTATGATTTCACAAGTGGTCCCTATCTATCCACTCTTCACATTCGAGTGAATCTCCATTTTCCTCCGGAAAAACACATCATTGTGTTTACTTTATGCTTACGCAATCTCTTCTTAAGAGTATCACTTACTCTCATATTATGTCATGCCTTCTACTTATCAGATTCAAATAAGCTGATCTCCTCTTGCCTGTATACACATCTTTAAAACATAACACATAATTTCCTTATTTTGCTTTGATACCAAATGATGCCAGCCTAAGCTAAATTTACCCACAACATGCATAAAAATACATAATCTATTATGTCCCAGGAATTTTAATTTCCCTACCTAGTCAAACCTTCACAAATTAAGGTTTTAGGCTTCTTAATTAAACTTTATGTGGAAACGTTTCAATAACTATCCAATAGTCTAAACTTTAATTAACCTTTCAAGCGGAATTTATTCCAACCCTTATAAATTTTGGTTCATTCTATATGCTACGCATATTAACCAAATCCCATATAATGGTCTCCGACTTTGGTTAAATTTCACCTAACCCATAAAACCGTAATCCGATTTATTTCTACTATTCCTCGTATAATAGAAATACTCCACAAAACTTACCTTTCCACCAATCCCTAACCTTGGCACATTTACCAATGCTTACCTTATCATGTTCAACCTCCACCATTGATTTCTCTCCACCAGATCAACGACTATCATGCGATCTCCATTCATCCTCCAGAACTCAAACATATTTAACTTGCGTTGATAAACACATTGGGTTTGCTCAGAATATTAACATGTGAGCACTTTTCTGTGCGATTACCGTTCGATTTGTCAACCCATGGATGGTCCTGATCATCAGAACTCAACAAAGATTTAACCCTGCTATATAAAATCTCATCGGGTCCGATTTCCAAATTAAACCCCATGCTTGTTTGCACGCGATATGCATATGATTACCCTTTCAATAGACAGGTCGATCCCCTCCGGACTTCAACTGGATTAAGTTATCATTCATAACTTCATCAGGTCCATTTTTTAATTACCGCTTATGGTTTTGAGGCCGCGTGAAAACCACTTCCACCTATGAAAACCACTATGTCCTTATCCCATCACGTGGCTTAATCTCTACCGTTCATCTTCTTGAATCCATTCTACACGATTTAACCCTAGCCCTTATCACAAATAATATCATCCGTTGATCTAGCTGATCCAATGACTCCTATGCACATTTACTTCATTCCTTTGTGCCTTTACTTTCTTTGCCTTTACGTGGTTTCTCAAGGTTCTTCTATGGTTTTAGGTTTCTCCAGGGTTTATTGTCTTTGGTTGTTCTACAACACAACTCCTTGTTGGAATTTCTCTGCATACTCTTAACACTGTCACCCCTAAACTTCACTTGATCCTTCAATTGGATTCAACAATCAAACCATGATCCTTCATACTCACTTCTTCTCTGAGTTCTGTTCGAACTTCACCTGCATACATATACTATGCATAATTACACTAATTCATACACAATTCATAACTCCATTAATCAATACACACCACACAATTTAGGAATCGAATTCTCTGTATTGATAAATAAATATTTACATAAGAGCCTCTCTCTCTGTGGCCTGATTTTCTAATCAGTGGCCTCTATTTTCCTACCTACTCGTAGGCTTACAATCAAACCTATCTAACTCTCGAACTAATTGCTAGTTAGCTAACCCTAACTAGATAACCCTTAACTAGCTAACCTTTTTCTATGCCTTTTAGGCTTACATTTATACAAAAGGATTCTACAACCAATTCCTGGTTTAGATCCATAACTTTCTCAACAAAATCCTAAAATCACTTCTTTATCCCTAAGGCTCCTCCCTATTTCCTCAAATCATGAAACCAACTCTTAATCTAAGATTTACAACTGATTCCCAAATCTTTCAACTATCCTAAATCTATCATGTTCTCCAAAATTCGAGAACATTTAAAAATATGCCACACAATATTTAATTAATTCATATTCTCATTAAAATCACTCAAAAGCCTAAATAATTACATTAATTTAACACTTAGGAAACCAACTTCCTTAAAACACAAGACCCCCTAAAATACAATTATTTTTCTGAGCTGAATGCTCCTGCATCAATGGGTCTTAGATATATAGTAAATGGGGTCTTGGATATATAGTGATTTGGTGCTTTGTAAGACACTCAATGATGTGAAGTCACCAGTTCAATTTCCCGCCCGATCCAATGATATATTGGACATGATGAAGATATAGTCCTCCCAAAATTAAAAGAAGTAATGAATATATTTATATATTTATTTATGCACTTAAATTTTTATCTTATCTAAAAAATGTTAGAAATTATCTAATCAACATTATCTTGAAGACCTAAATTTAACTAATCCTAATTTATGTAATCACTACTCTAGTGAAATACTAATTAACATTATCATGTAAACTTAAATTTAAATGACCCTGATTTATACCATTAACATTGTTAGATTTCAAATTTCTGTGGTATTTGTTTAGAAAAAGATGACAAAATAATGTTAGAAATGATCTAATCAACATTATCTTGAAGACCTAAATTTCACTAATCATAATTTATGCAAGCATTATTCTAGTGAAAGACTAATTAACATTATCATGTCAACTTAAATTTAAATGACCTTGATTTATACAATTAACATTGTTATATTTCAAATTTCTATGGTCATTGTTTAGAAAAAGATGATTCGGATTCTCCATAGTCTAGTTTGAATTTTGTCTACATTTGAAATTTCAACGGGGATCCATCTTCATATAGAGAATGAATGAATAAAAGAAAAGTCATATGGCCAAAATGAAAAAAATGAATAAATAAAAAATAAATAAAAATATTACTAAAAAATCTTACTAGAAACCTAAAAATTATTAAACCCAAAATAATACATCTTAGAAATAAATAATAATAATAATTAATTATTAATAATAGTTTTATTTATGTAATAATAATTACTTATTTATTCATTATAATAAATAAATTATGATTACTATAAATAAATAATCATAATACGTAATTATCTTATTTATTTAATAACAAAATCATTAATAAATTTATTATTAATAAACTAAACATTAGTAATAAACAATAACAAACTAGTCCAATTTAGCTAAGCGTGGAGACTTGGAGTGATGGTGACCATGAAGACCTAGTCTTCTACTTGCGCTTCGATGCCTCTCTACACCCTTAGTCCCCCTGCCCTGCGGCCCCGCGGCCCTGGGCCCTCTTGCGTTTATTCCTGAGCTTCTTAGTTGAGAGCCTGCGCTTCTGTGCAGCTCGTCTGCTGCTGGGAGGGGTTTGAGCTAGGGTTCACCCACATGGAGGTCCCGAGCTTGCCCCCTCCCCCCCCCCTCTGCCTTTATCTGCTGAAGCCTTCTCTCGGCTCTTGGCCAGTTTGCCACAGGAAAAAGAGTGAAGCAACCAAGTTTGTTAAGAGGCTCGAGGATATTCTTGAAATCTCCCTGCTGCCAGAGACCCCGATCCAAGTCGCCTTGTCCTTGGATGAGTGGGCACTCATTGTTTAGTTCACCAGATTATGGCCTTCTCCTAAGTCCACTGAGAACTGGGTCAACAAGAACTGGGCTCCATTGATCAAGAATAGCATCACTTCTTATTTCTTAGGACGAGGGTTTTTCGTTTTCGAATTCACCTCTAAGGATGACAAGGATTTGATCTTCCAGAATGGCCCCTATTTTATGGGCCCCCAGGGTCTTTATCTCAACAAATGGATGCTAGAATTCGACCTTGCAGTTGACATTCCCCCGACTATCCCAGTGTGGGTCAGGCTTCCAAACCTTCCAATGCATTGCTGGAACTAGGACTTGCTGAAACATATTAGCAATGCCCTCAGGAAATTCATAGATAGGGCAAACAACAAAGATTAATATGACTGTGCCCGTATCTATGTAGAAGTAGATCTAGAGGTGGGACTTCCAGAAGCCATCAAAATCAAAGTAGGAAGCTGGACCCATTTGCAGGAGCTAGATTATGAGCAGTTGCCCTTCAAATGCCGAAAATGCTATGTCCACAGTCACTTCACTAGAGGATGCCCATCCAATGCTGAATCAAATAAGGGTAAAGAAGAAGGTTGGAACCAGGTTAAGAAAGCCAAGAAAACCCAAAAGAATGTCGGTCCAAATGGAAGAGGCCCCCAACAGGTCCCTCCTCAGCAACCCCCTTCCAGAATGGAGCAAGAAAATAAATTTGCCCCTCTAAGCTCACAGATAGAGGAAACACAGGAAGGAGATATCCAAAAATCATTCCCCCCCCACAAAAGGTACCCCCTCCTCTCCCAAGGGGGCAAGCCATGTCGAGAGCTCCAAAGGAAACACTGTAGAAGTCGAGGAAGTTGAGTAGGAATCTGAAGACTCAAAGGAAGAAGGTGAAATAGCAGAATCCCAAGCTTCATTAAGGAGATCCACAAGAGGCTGCAAAACAGATCGGGAAAAAAGAGAGCATGAAACTTACAAAGATAAGCTCCAAGGCAACCAGTCAACTCTCGAAAAGCTATTAGCATCAAAACCAAAGATGGTGAGAAACTAGCCCCAAGGCTCCAAGGGAGCCAACCAGAAATACAAATGATGAAGATTGTCACTTGGAACTGTAGAGGTATGGGGAGCAGAATCAAAGAAGAAGTCATTAGAAGTTTAATAAAGACATAAGATCCTGACATACTCCTCATCCAGGAGACCAAAATAGAGGACTCAAGCTTCCTTCAGGTAAGTAAGAAACTCTGGGATAAATGTGAGGTGAAAGCAGTATCAACCCGAGGGGCTTCTTGTGGGTTGGGCACTCTCTAGAATGCAAGCAAATTCTCAGTCATTTTTGAGACTCTCAATACTCACTCACTACTCTTAAAATTGCAGCACTTAGACTCAAAAAATAATTTTAGTCTCTTCAATATGTATGTCCCTGTGAATGCTGGGGAAAAAAGGCCTATTGGGAATCCATAAGGAACCAAGCAGACCTTGTTAATCTTGAGAATACCATCATTGTTGGAGATCTTAATCTCACTCTCCTGTCAGTTGACAAGAGAGGAGGCAACATTGTTCACGATCCGACAAGGGAATAGGTAGAGGAGCTTATGAAGGACTAGGATCCGCTGGACATCAAGCCAATTTCTGGCAAGTACACTTGGACTAATAAAAGAATTGGACCTGATCACATTGCTACCAGGTTAGACAAATTCTTTCTTCAAATCTCTTTTCTTCTGTTTGGATTAGAGGCTAGAGTCCACATTCTACCATGCAACATTTCTGATCATAAACCCATCAAGATGGAACTCATGTCTCAGCTTGATCTCAGTCCTATTCCCTTTAGATTTAGCCCACTCTGGGCTAAGGAATCTGACTTCATGCAATTAGTTAAGGGCATCTGGTTGCAGCAGGTCAAAGGCTCCCCATTTTTCATTTGGGAGGAGAAGCTCAGAAGAGTGAAAAGGGATTTGGAAAGCTGGGCCAAATCTTTGCCCAATCCAGCCAACAAAAGGAAAAAAAATTCAACGCACATTGGAAATTCACCATCTCCAAGCTAAAAAAGCTAACATAACAAAAGAGAATCTAGATAAAGAAGCCCAGCTCTGGCAAAACTATCACAAGGCTTGTCTAGCTGAGGAAGAATACTGGAGGTTAAGTCACATAGCCTCTGGCTTAAAGCAGGGGACAGGAACTTGTCCTTCTTTCACAAACAAGCTCAGGTAAGGAAATGTACCAACACCATCTCCAAAATCAAAGATGGCACTACCATCCACAAGGATAATACAAACATAAAAAAAGTAACCTCCTTTCATTTTAAAAGTATGTATAGTGAAGATATAAATTTGGACCAAAAATCTGATGTGATGGATGTGGTCCCCTCCTTGATTACTGTTGAAATGAACCACGTCCTCGAAGCTAAAGTCACCAAGAATGAAGTCAAGGATGCCCTCTTTTCCATGGATCCTGACAAAGCCCCTGGGCCAGATGGATTCTCAGCCAGATTCCTCTGAATTTACTGGTTGATTGTGGAAAAAGATCTTTACAAAATGGTTCTAAAGTCCCAAGTTTTCCAGAAAATCGGAGGTAGCATGAACTCCGCTTTTCTTACTCTCATCCCCAAAGATAAAGGAGCCAACTCCTTCAACAGGTTTCGTCTGATTTCACTTTGTAATATTGGTTACAAATTGATTACCAAAGTCATTGCTAATAGATTGAAGCTCATCCTCCACAAAATCATTCCAGAAAGCCAAGGAGGCTTCATTCAAGGTAGAAAGATTGTGGATAATTTCATTCTAGTGCAAGAGGCAATCCACTCAAGTCTGAGCCGCAATGAAAAAGGTATGGTTGTCAAACTTGATTTAGCAAATGCATTTGATCGAGTTAGGCATAGTTTTCTGCTGAAAGTCTTACATAAGCTTGGATTTGGTGAGAAATTTATAAACTGGATTTGAGCTTGCGTTTCGGAGCCTTGGATTTTCCCGTTAGTAAAAGGAAGAGCTGCTGATTTTTTTAAAGCCACGAGAGGGCTCAGGTAGGGGTGCCCTCTGTCACCACTTCTATTTGTTCTTCAAGCCTCAGTCCTTAGTTTTCATTTAGACAGAAAAATGATGGATCGGGAAATCATTGGGCTCTGCATAGCAAGAGGTGTTAAAAACATAAATCATGCCCTATTTGCGGATAGCACCTTGTTATTGGGAGCTCCTTTTGTGCTCATGTCCTCCAAATTTAAAGGTTTTCTCGATGAGTTTTGTATGGTCTCAAGAAGCAGTCTAAACTATGGCAAATGTCATATCTATTGCTGGAACACCACTCTCAGCTTGGTCAACTCCATTTTGAGGACCTTTGGCTTCATAGCTTCCTCAAATTGGAATTTCTTCAAGTACTTGGGCGTCCCTGTTTTTCTCAAAAGAGCCTACAACAGAGATTGGCTCCCCCAACTGGAGAAATTCAAGATAAAATTACTTGCCTGGGACTTTTCCTGGCTTAACATTGTTGGTAAGTCTATTCTCATAAAATTTCTTCTTAACAACCTTCCCTTATTTCAGTTTTCTATCCTTCTTGCTCCCACTGGCATTCTCAAAAAAATGGAGGAGATCATTTGAAGATTTTTTTGCAAGGGGGGTAAGCAGAATGAGAAAAAGATTCCTCTAGTCAACTGGGAATCCATCTCCAAACCTCTATTAAAAGGAGGCTTGAAAAAATCTTGGCATCCATAATATTGCAATGGGAGCTAAATTAATCTGGAGAATTATTGCTCCTAACCCTGGCTGGGCGCAATTAGCTCTTTGGAAAAAATATTTCAAAGGCTAGTGCTCCCGGTGCCTAGATCACCCTCACACGCATCCAAATACGCCCTTTCTGAAGCTTTGTATCAAAACTTGCCCTCTCATCAATGCTTATGCCTACTGGATTCCTGGTAATGGAAAAAGGATCAACCTCTAGACAGATAGGATAATGAATAAAAAGTTGCTGGGAGACTGTAGCTCACTCCAAGCACTGCGCAAATGGATGAATGAGACAGGAATGCGTTCCCTGTGGGACATTTTCATCTGGCAGGATTCATGTTGGGCTGGCTGGAATCTTCAAATGCCCCTAGAATTGTTTATGGAGCATGAGATCCTGTTATCCAAGCTCCACGGCTTGGCTCCAATGCTGGCATGAAATCGTGATTAAAGAGGATGGGGTGTGTAGGCCAGTGGATACACAGTAGCTCATGGTTATACCAAGCTATGTGAGCATCCTCATGTGGCCATGAACCCAAAACCGTGGAAAGGGATATGGCATAATCCCTCCTTGCCAAAAATCGACTTCTTCAACTGGCTACTATGCCACTCCAAAATTTTGACTAATGATTATCTTCATAAGTGAGGTTTCCACGAGCCTTCAAGGTGCAGCCTTTGTAACGAAAAACAAGAAAGTGTAACTCACATGATGCTTGAATGCACTTTCACAATGCATATTTGGAGCAAGTTGCTAGGATATTTGAGCTTCAACTTCTCTTTCCCTTCCTCAATTCATAATATTTTTGCTAAATGGCTGCAAAGGTATCCTGGTCCCCCTCCAAAAAATAAAACTATCAAATTTGCTTGGTCTATTCTCCCTAAAATTATCTGTTGGTAGGTTTGGCTTGAGCGAAATAAAAGGATCTTCAGAAACCACGAACAGGATGCCAAGCTCATGGTAGTTAAGATTAAATTCCAGTTAAAAGAGTGTCTAAGAGAGTATAAAGATGATTTAAGTCTAAGCCAACAAGATATAAATTGGGGCTTATCTCTTGATCTTCAGTTCCAAAAAATTGCAAGTAGTATCTCCCTTCCCAAAGATTGGCAAATAAGAGCTATAGAAAAAGAGTTTCAGGGATGGATTACAAATCAGTAGAGACACTCTCTATTTTTTGATGGGGCTGCAACGAATAATCTTGGAAGAGCTGGCACTGTAGGTGTCATATTGAATCCAGATGGCATAAGGATCCATAGTTTCGCCTGGGGTCTAGGCATTTCTTTTAGCATTCAAGCTGAGGCTTTGGATCTTTTCCAAGGGCTCAAGCTTTTGAAAGTGCTGAACATCAGGGAGGCTAATGTAATTGGGGATTCTCAGGTTATCATTAACATTATGGTGACACATGCTAAGCAAACAGACCTAAGGCTTGCAAGGCTGATTTTCACAATAACAGATCTCAGAGATTCATTTCAAAAATTGAATTTCTATCACATGTTGAGAGCTAACAGCAAGGAGGCAGACATTGAAGCCAACAAAGCAGTTCTTCTTACGGCTGGACCTTTGCTCAGAGGCGAACAGGAAACATGGGAACCAATTCCTTAATTTAGAGAGTTGTTATGTTTTACTGCCTATTGTTAAATCAGTATGTATGTATCCACAAACTTGGGAAAATCTCTGAAATTGACCACATAGTAGCAACTAAAAAGAGATATAAGCTAAGCATAAATAATAAGACCTTGCAAGGTTGTGCGGTACTTGTGGAATTAGGCCGTTATCTAATATATCCACTATCCGTTTATGTAGAAACAATAAAATAAATAATAACGAACTAAACTAAACATTAGTAATAAATAATATCAATCTAAGAAACATAGAAAAAAATAAATTTATTAATTAGCTAAGAGAATGAATAAATTTATTAATTAATTTACTTATAATAATAATTATTTACTCACTTATTTATAATTAATTATTTATTAACATGTAATAAATGATTATTATTATGCATATAGAATCATTAATAATAATAATTAATTAATTATTCATAATAAATATTTATTTAATAACTAAAATAAAAAATAGAGCCTAAAGCTAAGCACTGGAATTTTTAATTAAATTCAATCTAATCTAATATAATATAATCCTAATAAATGCAGAAAAGTAAAGGATATAAAATTATATTTGGGATACTAGGAAGCAGAAAAACCAATTTCCACTAATCTAGTTCCCTGTCCCTATTGTGATTATGTGGATGCTTCATAATCTTGAGTGCTTCTCTGATTTTTTTCTTTTGATAGTCTTCCTCCCTAGTGACAATCTTGGCACTTTAACAAACATGATGCTTGGTCTTCAAGGAGTGTTCTAAGAGGGCTGAAAAGCTTGATCTTTAATTCTTAATATTGACTTCGTGTTCTTTTAGTCTATTCTGTAATGAGCCTCCCGTCTCTTCACTATAACTCTTACCACACGAACAATCAATCTTATAAACCCCCTTAAGTTGTTATTGATGGTATCATTGACAAATCTCATTCTTTGCCTAATCATTCTTGATGTTCTTGATGTTGTAAAATGAGTGAATATGTCCTTCTTCGCCAAAATCTTTTCAATCATATTTGTAACTCTTTTAATAAGTGATATGAACACTTTATCACAGTGAATTTGAAAGACTTATATGATCTTTCCTTTAACCTTTTTTATAATTTTCTTAATATCTTTATCTTTATATCATATATTTTTAAATAGAGAAGTTAAATATCTATAATTTCTTTATTAAAGAAAAGGCTTAACAACAAGAGTGTTAAAAACACCAAAATAATTAAAGAAAAGCCTTAACAACAAGAATGTTAAAAACACCAAAATTTTAAGATAGATAATGATAAAGATAACAAACTATGCTTACAATATTATAGCAATTTATTAGCCTATATATCTTATCACACTAAAAATTAAATATTATTTTAGTAAAATTATCGTTAATTTTATTTTCATAAATTCAAAATAATTCAATAATATTAATAATTGTTTAACTATGTGTTTGGGAGTTTCCACACGATGATATTTTCAAGGTAAGAATTGTTTAGAGGAATAAGTCTCGATCATTAAGGGTTATAAAGCTAAAATAGGTCAAGTCCTTATTTTATTAGATAGGAACAAATAAAATTAAGAAATAAAATGGATTAAAAGTTTAAATAGTAAATAAAAAATTTAAGAAAGAGAGAAATGGTTGTGAAGGTTGAAAGTAAATTCTACATAACTCAAGGGATTTGTAAGTTTGTTGTTATGTTCTAAATAGAAAAATAATGTCGGTTATAATAAAAAATGAATATGTTGTAAAGTAATAGTAAACAAAATGTGTGAGTAAGATGTTTAAATTTTATACTTTTCAAAAACATTTCAACAAGAGATTTAAATAAATTATTTGAACATCATATTTATATATAGAAAAAAATTGTTAAATAAAGAGATTTAAATAAATT
This sequence comes from Pinus taeda, assembly GCA_000404065.3. Taxonomy (NCBI): domain Eukaryota; kingdom Viridiplantae; phylum Streptophyta; class Pinopsida; order Pinales; family Pinaceae; genus Pinus; species Pinus taeda. Next base: position 151,413 of record APFE030253403.1, on the reverse strand, counting down.
ATTTGAAGATCATATTTATATAAAGAAAAAAATTGTTAAATAAAATATTTTAATGCCAATTATGTAAGAAGAAATAAAGAAAGAAAGGCTAAAGATAGCCTATGGGACAAATTGCTTCTTCATCTAGTTTATGTATTCGACCCTTTTTTAGTGAAGCTTCAAAATAAAAGCTCCCAGCTTCCACTAAATAGATTATCCCAAGAGCTAGCTGTCAACATATCTGCATAAATTTTCCGTTGTCTTCAAAGGCCTCACATTCTAAAATGGAATATTTTTTTGTTTCCACTTTTCCGGAAGAACAAAAAATGCATACTTTTTCCTCCCACACTTCCTTTGGCCTTTTCTAGTTCCTTGTTTCACAACGGAGTTCATGAGAATTAGTCCTTAACTGAGCAATACAAATTTTGACTCTCCAAGAGATATTGGCCTCTATGTATGTTTTTGGTTGATGACTATGAGTGGAATTAAACATTTCAATACAATACTGTGTTTTTCTTCCTAGCTCCTTATCCAAGTATGCTTGTGGAACTTTTCCATCACAAAAGCTTTTATCTCTTTGCTATTTATGGGAAACTTGTTCAATAAAATGTCACATTTACTAAACCATTTGTTATTTTTGTGCATCCAAGTTTTTTTTCTCTTGCACAATCTATCCTTAAAGACAACCTTAGGCCATCTACCCTCTTCCATTTGATCAATTTTTTTTAAATACCTTATGACTCGCACCATAACAATTGCTTCAATAGGAGCAATCCCTATTTCACTTACCAAGATAGCATAAAGAATTGCACTTTTAATATTAAATTTGTTTGTAATTAAAGGCTTCTAAATTTTCTTAATTTGTCTCCATTGCATGTCACCCATAGTTCACAACCATAGAGAATCCAGAATCACTAGAAGCCCCAAAAGAGTTTGAGTGGTTTTCTAGTCCCATAACTCTCCCCTCTCTACACCTATTTATTTTTAAAAGCATAAAATGCTTTCCAGCCCCTAAAGTTCTTTTCCTTTTACAACCATTCCAACTTAGATTTTTGTTGAAGTCAATTTCTAGGTATTTGTAATCTGCATGTTGCCTTCAAAGTAGAACTTATGCTAGTTATGTTTTTTTTTCTTAGAGAAAACCACTACTTTCAGTTTGTTGATATTGACTTGCATGTCCACACTTTTACAAAAATGCTAAGGGATAGTAAGTGCTCTTGCAAACCAAGAGCCTATTTAACAATTAAAATAAGGCGATCTGCATACAAAAGAAGCCTTACAACAAACTTGCCCAAATAGATACAATCACGCCCTTGCATTTAACCACTCCTCAAGCTTGTGGATATATAAACCAAAAAGGGTAGGAGACAGTGGGCAACCTTGCTTGACTCTCATATTGCTTCTAAAACTTTCAGAAATGACTGTGGAAGTTTTAATTTTGACTTTCACCTCTTCATACAGAGTATGCACATATGCTTTCAATTTTTTTTCATATATCATTAAAAAAATTAAATATATCATGAACAAGTTTATTTGGTCCTATATATACTCTATATAGCATTCAAAAATACAATTTAAACAATGAAAAATAACATATTATATTGTGCACTCTAAAAAAGATTGCTTTGGTCCTATATATACTTTATATATCATTCAAAAATATAATTTAAACAATGAAAAAATACATTTTATATTTTACACTCTAAAAAATTTGCAAGTTAAAAAATTTGATAATACTTGAATGAATCTATTCTGGTTTAGTTATTATTAAAAACATAAAGAGAAAGACTAAAGAAAGGGGCTAGAAGAGAGAAATAATATATATATATAATCGAAGATGAATATGAAAAAGATAAAAATTTGAATAGAAAGATATTAAGCATTAGATCTACTAATTTAAAAGAAAGGATGAAATCGGGGGAGAGAAGAAAGAGAGAATTTCAAATATTTAAAAAAAAAAAAAGCAAGGAAGAGAAGAAAGAAAGAAGGGGAAGAAGACAGAAATCACTGAATAAGTTAATAGATTATAAGGTTAACTAAATGAGTTGATGGATTATAAATTATTGGATTAATAATTAAATGAGTTGATGGATTATAAATTATTGGATTAATAATTATAAAAATTATTGGAATGCTTCTCAATCTATTAACCTCTTAGAATTATAAGAGATGCTGAAATTTTATGTGGGTCAAAACCATATATAAACAAAATACAATGAACAAAAAAAAATCTCATATCCACTTTACAACCCTTTACCCTTCTCTATTGTTCTATAAATCTACACCTGATAAACAATTTAAAGATTTTCGGGCGAGAGAGTTCTATCGTGGGAGCCGCATGGCATCTGGTTAGCTTCACCGTTCGCGTTGGCCATAACATATCGGGTTTAAAAAACATTCCAAGTTTCCATATACGCCAATAATGGCAGATGTTGAAGGCGGCTTTCAAAATCTGGAGTTTAAATCTCCAGATGATGATTCATGGTATCCAGTATCCATTTATGCAAACCCTGACGCTTTCTTTGATGTGCATTACGAAAACGCACATCGAAGAGGGCAGGTTTATAGCGTGAATTTGAATGACAGTAACCTGGTCGAGGAAATGATAGCGAGATTTAGATGCGAGTCCACTCAATTACAAGATTCGCAGCGCGGCGAGTTGCAAATGGGAAGAACCATATGTGCTAAATACCGCGCCGACTGGAAAAACGGAATAATCCTATCAAACGACGACAACGACCTTCTCTATTTTGATGCTATTATCAAACAGGTTCCCTAATATTTTTGCCAGTTTATTCCTTACTTTTCTCTGTATTTTCTGCGTAATATGACCTCATAATTACATGTTGATGCTACTTTAGGTTAAGAACAAGATTTTATCGGTAGGTTAAAATATTTAGAAATATTGAATTTGATCTTGCTCTTAATTTTTATCATTCAGATTCCATAGTATTCTCCTGTTGTATTGCATTGTGACATGATTATTGATGTAAATTGAAATATTTTAGGTAAAATCATAATGGTATTTATATATATATTAGTTTCAAACCATCCAGTATAGTTTATCGTCGGGATTATTCTCAGTTGTCTGAATTATTGTTACGAACCGTTGGTAAGTCATCTGCTCTGATTGCAGGTCTGCCGGACTACGTATATGACCAGATTCAATAGATCATCTAAATTTACAAGTAGCGCTGTTACAGTTACTCATGGTGCCAAGGTTTTATGGGAAGACGGCCCATCTAAAGGTGAAATTACTGTTGTTCTTGTCAACGATATCCGCTTGTTGTCACATGGAAGAATTGAAGCTCACCCTGCTATACAGTTTCTTGAAAGGGCGTTACGAAAAAATAAGAAGAAAGCTTCTCTTGATGTGGAGGAGGCTTCTCTTGTTCTTGATCTGAATCTGCGACTCAGCGCTCGTCTTGCTCTTCCTGATCTGAATGTGTCACTTGATCTTGAGAATGATGAAGGAAGGAACAACAAATCGACCAGAAATTAGGTCAAGCAATAATTTGGGCACAACTGGTTTTAAATGTAGAGAAGGAAGGAAAAGGGGAATTCATATATTTTGAAACAATACCCACTTATCACTATTCTGAGACAATTCCCACTTTCAAAACTCTTATTTAAATATTTTGATTCAATTCCCACTTTCAAAACCCTTATTTAAATATTTTGATTCAGTTCTTTGAACATTTTGAATTAATATATGCTTTTGATTTTTCTTTTTTATATATCAACCTCGATTTCAAAGCTGTTTTTTCTATTATATATTTTGAATAAATAAACGTTGTGTGTAATATCCCTTGTTAGGTGGATTCCCTTACATTTCTTGGAATTTATAAACACATTTATATTATGTAGGTGATTTAATAAGCGATTTAAGTTGAATGTTTTAATGAATTTCAGTGTGAGCATTTTATTTTAAATAAAATTTAGAAAATACAGGTTTTTTTTTTTTTAATTTAAAAATTAAATTAAATAAAAATAAAATAAAAATGATTTGAAATAAAATTTTTGAATTAGATAGATTCAAAATAATATGATATAGAAGGTTATATTTTTTATTTTACATGTGTTTCCAATGTTTTAAAGCTAATATGGGTTTGGGTCGGGGCATCAACAACAAGCTAATATGGGTTTGGGTCTAGGGATCAACAACAAGCTAATATGGGTTTGGGTCCAGGGATCAACAACAAAACAAAGCTTCTTGAATGGAAAATTGGGTCTTTTTGCAAAAGAGGAGGGGTTTTGGTGTATTCATATTTTTGAAGACTCAAAATTGTCCATCACTTTGCCCCATTATAGAGGAGTTTATTAGTATTGTTGATTCTTTTGGTGCTTTTTCTTGTTCTCATTTTTACAAGGAAGGGAACAGAGGCACAAATAACTTATCAATGGATTGCCTACACGAAAAGGAACATTGGTGCAGATAAATTATCAATGGATGGTCTTCATCTCTAGAATATTTTTTTGGTGATAAGAGAGTGAGTAGAGTTCTCTCCTCACATTCAAGGGTCTTAGATTTTGTTCAGCCTGGACATGCCTTTTTTCCTTGATTTTTCAGTGCATGCCATTGCAGGATTTTGTTTCTCATCTCCACTAGATCTATGGTGTACAGTTCTCTTGGGCTTGTGACCAAGTTTTGGGTTTTTCTATGACATATGCAAGATACCAGTTTTTTTGTACAAACATTTGATATGCTATTTTTGGTGTTGTTTCCTTTTGGTATGATATGTTTAAAAATATTTCAAGAATACACTTACAAAGTATATATACAAAATATAATTTTCTTTATGTGCAACCAATATTTAAACAAAAATATATAACATTAAGTGCAAATATCTTTTAATTCATGTTCGAAATTTCCCAAAATATTGGGGCCCATAACTGTCCATAAATGGTATTTTAAAGATCAAGAGTACAAAATAGCTTGTCCCAACTAGGAAACAAATAAAACCATAAATGTTTTCAAAATGATCTATTCCAGAAATACAAGGTACCCATCACTTCAACCCCACTGAATTGAAGCTATGCATCCCAAATGCACATTCATACATGAAAGTAATAAAATTGATGTATGTCAGCCATAACTGCTATGTTATTCAACAATTCAACCCACACTGTTTAATAAATGACACCCAACCTATTAAATTCAATAAATGACACCGAGTCCATTAAATTTCCAAGCAATTCAATCCACCATGTTTAATAAACGACACCCAAGCTATTAAATTCAATAAATGACACCCAAGCCATTAAATTTCCCATTAAAATAGATCAAAGCACATTAATCAACCATAAAAAATTACAAACCATTGCATCACATCCAAATCAATCTAGATCACATATTCAAAATTGAGAGATTGCAATCCTTGTCAATCCTTTCTACCAATTAAATTGAAGTACAAAAAATTGTAAAAAAGTTCAACCCTTCCGGAAGTTGTGTTTTTAACATTCAAACTATTCACCAACCCTCGAGACATACTATCACAAAACATTTCACAGTTTATTCAGCTCACAGAACATTTCACAGTATATTCAAGTTATTTATTGTAGGTTTTGCACACTTTAATTACAATTTTGTTTTTATTTCTCCAACATAGTTAATTTCATAGTGTATTTAGGTTATTTATTTCAGTTTTTGAACAATTTAATTATAGTTTTGTTTTCATTTTCTCATAATGGTAGAACTTTGTCCAAACTGATTGAAGGTAGCCAATATTTATTTCAAATTTACATACTGATTGAGATTTGTTCTAAGTCATTTACTCTTACTTCTCTTATTGTTCTTACTATTCATTGAATTTAAAAGAAGTACAAAGATCAACAAACATTCTAAAGTATCTAGAGAAAATAGTCAACACCAATCTCTATGACTACTATAAATTTTATGCAACCAACTCACAAAAAATATATATCAGCGACTTAAAAAGTATTCTCTTCAAGGGGGAAATCTCCTTTACATTAAAATGAAAAATTCTTGGAAGATACAAATGACAAGGCCTCCTTTGTATATATAGGAGTCTAAGGGGTCACAATATAATTAAAGCCTACAAACAATAATAATGTAAAGGCACAACAATAAAAATAATAGGCTTATATGGGGCACAACAATAACAATATGGTGGCTACATGGGTACATCAATCAAAATAAGGGGGTTGCACTAACAATAACAATATGGGGGCTACATGGGCACAACAATAAAAATAAGGGGGTTGCACTATAACAATTAGGGGCTACACCAGTATTATAGGGACCTAAAATGCCCTTCTCCTTCAATAAAGTGTTGTCATCAATGCTTGAGTAGTTATGGATGCTTCTGTATAAAATTATCATCCTCCCATGTGCAGTCTTTAATGAGTAAGTTCTTCCACTTAATGAGATACTCTGAAATTGATCGATTTTGTAGCTATCGAGTTCTTGTTTCTGTGACTTCTTCAGGCTCAAATATGAATTTTCTTTCTTCGTCAAGCTCTGGAAACATTGTTTGGACAAGAATCTTGTCACCAATAACCTTCTTTAAGGATGAAACATGGAAAACTAGGTGTACTTGGGAAGATGCAGACAACTCCAATTTGTATGCTATAGTATCAATATTTTGCAACACCTTGTAAGGACCATAGTACTTGGGTGATAATTTATTATCCTTCTCAGCTTGAGAGAAATTTGTTTGTATGGTTGTAGCTGTAAGAATTCCCAGTCACCTGCATAAAAAATTATTTCACTATGATGTTTATCTACCTATTGTTTCATTCGATTATGGGCCAGACTGAGGTTATCCTTTAAGATTTGGAGAAATTGTTGTTGATGCTCGATGTGGTCTTCCATTTCTTGAACCTTAGAATTTTCTCTTAAAGATGATGTGATGGATGGTGGATGATATCCATAAAGTTCCATAAATGAGGTCATTTTTGCTGCGGTATGGAAAGAAGTTTTATACCACCATTCAGGTAGAGGTAACCTTTTTACCCATTGTGTTTGTTTATAATATACAAAGCAACGAATATATTATTTTCCCATAATATTGAGGATGATAAGATGAGCTATGAGCTAACTGAGTACCAAGACAAGAAAATAATTGCATCCAAAACTTTCCAATGAAAATGGGATCTTTGTTACTTACTATAATATTTGGGTTTCCATGAAGCTTTTGAATTATTTCCATAAATACAACCAAAACTGTACTAGCTTTAAAAGGATGAGATAATGAAAAAAAGTGTGCATACTTGGTAAGTCTATCAACTACCACCATGATGATACTCTTTCCTTCAGACTTGGGTAAACCTGTAATAAAATCCATTGAGACCTTCTCCCAAAACTGACTTGGAATGACTAAAGGTTGTAATAGACCTGATGTCTTAATTGTCTCAACTTTATTTTGTTGGAAAACCAAACATTTTGCCACAAACTTCTAAATATTATATTTAAAGTCATCACATAAAATTCTTTCTTGACCCTATTGTAAGTTTTCTAAAATCTCGAGTGCCCTATTAAGGGAGAGGTGTGCAATTTTAAAAGAATATTTTGTTTGAGTTGGGAATTCTTACAAAGATATAAGTTACCTTCATACCATAATGAATCATTTTCTAGCTAAATGTATCAAATGTACTGAGATCTCTTTGCAACTTTTGAATGAGTGTCCACACCTCTTGGTGATTATTCCATTCATCCCTTGCTTCGATTATCCATTGAGGTTGGATAATAGAAATGGCACAAAGAAATGCTTCCACATCCTCATCATTTCTTGAGAGTGCATATACAACAACATTTTTGCTTCCCTTTTTTGTAGATGATTTTAAAGTCATAGCCTAACATATTTGTAACCCATTTTTTCTTCTCTTCTGTAGATAATATTTGTTCCAAAAATTATTTAAGACTATGGTGCTCTGTTTTTACCTTGAAGTGTCTTCCCATTATGTACGGTCACCATAGCTTTAGTGGATGTAGTATTGCCAACATTTCCTTCTCATAAATAGGTTTTTGTAAATAATTTTTTTTGATTGGACAACTTTCAATTGTAATGAGTCTTCCTTCTTGCATTAAAACAACACCAATTCCATTTATTGAGGCATCACATTACATAATAAAGGTTTTTGTGAAGTCTAGTGTAGTTAAGACCGGTGTTTGGCAGATTGCCTCTTTAAGATGTTCAAAGGCTTTAGTTTCTTATGGAGTCCAAATAAATGCATATTTCTTCAGCAATGATGTTAGAGGTGCCACTATTCTCCCATAATTCTTAAAAAACTTACAATAATACTTTGTCAACCTGAGAAATCCTCGAAGATGATTTAAGTTTGTGGGGATTTTCCATTCCTTAATGGATTTAATTTTCTTAGGGTCTACCTTAACACCCTCATGAGTTACCATATGACCCAAATATTCCAACTCTTGTAATCCAAAGAAACATTTGAAGGTTTTTCTATTGGAAATAATGTTGAGAGGGGGGTGAATCACTATTATCAGATCATACCTTTTTATTTCTCAAACAGATTTATATACACTACTTCTGTGAAGTTAACTTGCGTGTACATGCAACTATGATTAGAGAAACCAGCGTACACCCAGATCATGATAGGTAAAGAATAATATAGGTGTGTATAATCAGATCTAGCCTAACCAATATGAGATCATTTACTGATAAGTCATTTCAGGTCTCATGATCCTGATCCAACATTGAATTCAAGGTGCACATAAATATTTCAAATAAAATCACCCAAATAGCCCTTGCAACATAAAATATACTTCAGATAGAAGTATTCCTTAGAAACCCATTCACTTGCACACTTGGCCTTATGATCTTCTCCTCCTCATATTGTTTTAAGCCTTTCTCAATACCTTGGACTAAAACCACTTAGTACCAATACCTTGGACCAAATACCTTGGGCCAATACCTCGGACCAAATACCTTAGACTAATACCTTGGTCCAAAACATTGATTTTCCAATCTGTATGCAATTTTCTGCTTGCGAGAATGCGTGTATACATATACGCTCTTTGTGTTATGTTAACCCACGTGTATACGATGATTGGACAAAGTTAACCAGCGCATACCTCTCTTTCTTCAATATTTGGAGTTTGATCTGTAATCCTTTGCTGTTAACTTGTTTCACTGTGAACTTTCATTTGTGTGAGTTTCCACCAAGGACAACACCTGTATCATAATACCAACAATCTCCCCCTTTGGACTTGATGACAACCATGATGGTGTTGATTACTACAAGATGTAGAAACTGTTAGAGATACCATACAACACCAAAAGACTCTCCCTCTTTGACATCAAGGGAATAGGGTGGATCTAGCTACTCTTCCCCTCTGATATACATTATGTTGTCCATGCTCCCCCTGAGTACATGCTGATTTTGCAGAGAGATGATTTAAAAGAATAACATGACTCTATAACTCAACAAAGTGAGTATGACATCCTTATGACTAAATAATCATACAAACATCAATCAACCAACCAAGTGGGGATACACCACATTTGACTCATCCACCCAACCAAGTGGACATATACTAATTTTTTATACATGATAGAAATACATCAAATATTACATCATCTATTCTATGCAAAGTGGAGAGACAAATTACATCATATGTCCAATAGGACCCATTCAAATATAGACCATGACAGAAGAAGTCATATCACATTCATGACTTATGCAACAAATGATATAAGTATCTGAAGCCATAGTTGAGCTCAACAACCATGATGCCAACAATGCATAATGTGTGTGAAGGCTAATGCTCCCCCTGAACCTATGCTACCTGTGCATTATCAACAAGTTATTCATCAAGGCATCTTTGTTAGTCAGATAAAAATCAATGAACAAAGTATATCATCAGACTGTAGTCATCAATATCAGATAGACCACCCATACCATGGTTTGAACCACTATTTTTCTATCAGAAAAACATATACACTCCTTAAGCTAAGGAAACCCGCGTGTACTCGTGACTATACTCCATGAAACCCCCGTATAGTAACCTTCTTCTGAAAATTGGATTTAACAGCAGGATGATGCAGCAACTACTCCCAACTTTTGTCTGAGATATTCATATGTTTCTCTGGGTAGCAGTTTAGTGAATATATCAGCAACCTGTTCTTTGAAGGGAAAATATTCTAATTTGACCTATTGTTTAAGCACTTGTTCATGTATAAAATGGTACTTGATGGGTATGTGCTTGGCCTTGGGGTGCATAGATGGATTTTTTGAAATATTGATGACACTTGTATTATCACATAGAATGGAGATGGGTGGAGTACATGTGATCTAAATGTCTTGCAAAGTTTGCATCATCCAAAGTAGTTGTGTGTAGCAAGATGCAGTAGCCACATATTCTGCTTCAACAATAGATAAAGCAATCGAACTTTGTTTCTTGATGAACCAAAATACTAACCGTGAACCCATATAGAATGCACCTCAACTAGTGCTCTTTCGATCATCAACACTTCCTACCCAATCTATATATGCATGAAGAGTAAGGTCTATATCATTAGGATCCCATAGTCCAAATTCCTGAATTCCTTGAAGATATCTGAAGATTATTTTGACTTTCTAGAGATGTGGTTCCTTTAGATTTTCTTGGAACCTTCCAACAATTCCTACTGCATGCATGATGTTAGGTCTGGTACCTGTTAGATATACCAGACTTCCAATCATAGATCTGTAAGTTGGTTGGGTTACTACTGGTGATTCATTGTTAGAGTTGAGACTGCATCCTGTTACCATTAGACTAGTACATACTCGTTTAAAATCTTCCATCCCATACTTATTCAAGATCCGCTTGAGATATTTGGTTTGTGAAATAAAAATACCATCTTTTGTTTGCTGAACTTGTAGACCAATAAAATAAGTAAGTTCACCAAGTAGGGAAATTTCAAATTCTTGCTGCATCACTGAAGCAAACTTCTGACTCATGGATTCTTCATTGCTACCAAAGATGATATCATCAACATAAAGAACAACAATTATCAATTTATTATTTTCAATATTTGTGGATAAATAGCTATCTACAAAACCTTTTGTGAAACATTGTTGTTGTAGATATTTGTCAAGATGGTAATACCAATCCCTTGGAGCCTGTTTCAGACCCTAGAGAGCCTTTTTGAGCTTGCATACAAGTTTTGCGTCATTTCATGGAATTAATCATTTTGGTTGTTCAATATAAACTTCCTCTTCTAAATCTCCATTAAGGAAAGATGATTTTACATCAATTTGATATACTTTGAATTTTCGAAAACTGGAAAGAGAAAGAAACGTCCTTATGGCTTCAAGTCTGGCAACTGGTGAAAAGTTTCTTCAAAATCTATACCTTCTTGTTGAGCATACCCTTTACAAATAAGTCTTGCCTTGTTTCTAATAACTTCTTCATTTCCATTCAAATTATTCTTAAATATCCATTTTGTTCCTATAACATTTTTATCATGATGTCTAGGAACTAATTCTCAAGTATCATTCTTTTCAATTTGGTCCAATTCTTCATCCATGGCATTGACCCAAAATTCATCTTTGCAGGCTTCATTTACATTCTGAGGTTCTGTGGAGGATAGTAATGCTAGGTAACTTGAGGTCCATGTAAGAGTTCTTGTTGTCTTTACTCCAAACCCTTTTCTCCTAGAATTTGAGAGTCTAGATGATTCTTCTGAACATACCTGGAAGGAGTCTTTTCCGTGTCCGTTGTATCTTCTTTTGTTGTTCCATTGGTTTCTTCTTCTATATCATTTTGATTTGATGTGGGAAAGGATTCCTAATCTTCGTCATTGTCATATTCATATGTTGATTTCATTTGTTCCAGATTTCTGCATGCTTCATCAATTACAACATCAATGCTTTCAATAATTTTCCGAAGTCTTTTATTATAACTTTTGTACCCTTTACTTCTGGATGAATAGCCAAGAAGAATACCTTTGTCTACTCTGGTTTCAAACTTGCCAAGTTTTTCATCAGTTCTTTTGGTAAAACATTTTCTTCCAAAAACTCTAAAGTATTTTACAGTAGGAGGCTTATCATACCAAAGTTCATGTGGAGTTTGATTTCTATTTACCCGAATATTTTCTTTGTTGAGAATAGTCATGGAAGCAAATGCAGCTTCACCCTAAAAGGTTGGAGGAGTTCCAGATTCATCCAACATACCTCGAGACATTTGTTGAACTATTCTGTTTATCCTTTCTACCACACCATTTTGTTGAGGAGTTCTTGTGGTGGAGAATTGCCTTTTTATTCCATATTGTTCACAAAAGTCAAAGTATTCATGTGATATGAATTATCCCCCTCGATTAGATCTGAGACATTTGATTTTTCGATCTAATTCATTTTCAACGAAAGATTTCAAGGCTTTAAACTTTTCAAATTCTTCATCCTTGTGCTTTAGAAGACCTATCCAACACATCCTGGAAAAATCATCAATGAAAAAAATAAAGTATTCTTCTCCATGAGGTGACTTTTTCCTTGTTGGTCCACATAGATCAGTATAGATGAGTTCAAGTGGCTTACTTGCTGACCCTTCCTTTTCAATGAAGTGAGCTTTGGTTTACTTACCAATTTGAAATGGTTTTCATATGGTATTTTCTTGGATGCTGATATCTGGAAGATCACGAACTACCTCGAGATTGCACACTTTTCTTATTTGAGAAAATCCTAGATGTCCCAATATTCTATGCCACAACTAGTTTTCATATGTTTTGCTTAGATAGCATTGTTGTTGTCCTCCTTTGAGTATGTATAAGTTGTTTGGAGTTCTTGTAACTTTGATCACGGTATTTCCTATATCAAGCTCATGAATGACACATCTGTTTGATCGAAACACCACTTCATCTCCTTAATCACACATTTGACTAACACTCAACAGGTTATGCTTTAAACCATCCACATACATGACATTTCGAGCTTTAACCTTTTGTTTCAAGAAAACAAAACATTTACCTTTAATGACAGTTGGTGTATCATTTCCAAATGAGATATTCTTTTCTTTTTCTAAAGCATTATATGAATGAAGCTTCTCTTTATCATCTGTCATGCATTTTGAGCATCCACTATCGATGTACCACTTATTTTCTTGTCCTTCTACATACAAGGCTATACCACATCTTTCTAATTGAGATTCCTTCCTTCTCCATATCTTGGGATTTAATGGTGTTTGATCCTTTTGAAGTGTTGGCTGAAATTTACTCCTGCATTCAGATTCTTCATGACCAAAGTTGTTATAAATCGAGCATTCTATTTCATTTTCAAGAGAAAAGTTGTTATAGGAGATTTTCTTGATTCCTGTTACACTCCTTTGATTTCGTGCTTCTCTAGTCATGATGGTTTTGTAAGCAACACATTGAGCAGCATTGTGCCCAAAGTTATGACATGAAAAACACTTCCTATTAAAGAAGTTTCTGCGACCATAGAATCTTTTGACATTGTTTACTTGTTGGTTACGGATTCTAATGATATTCATTCTTGGAGTAAATTGAGCATGATTTACTTGATGAGTAATTTTAGGCCTTTACTGATGATTGACATATTGTTCACTGGTCTTTGCTGCATCAAGATAGCTTCTGGTGGAGGTTGATGACTTCTGTGATTGAGATGATTCTACATTATATCCAAGACCAACCTTTATCAGAGGAGAACGCTGAACATTGATAATTTCATATAAATTTTCTAATCCTTTAGAAAATATAAGATTGAGAGATTTTGTCTTGTCAAGATGTTTTCTTAGATCCACAATTTCACATTCTAGATTTTCATTATGTTTTTCTCTTTCATCGAGTTGCCATGTCAAAGTATCTATAATCATATTATTTTCTTCTAAATAGATTTTGAGATTAGTGATTTATTCAAGAAAATCTTCCTCTTCCAAAGCATCCAAGAAATCATCATTTTCATAAGCCATGAGTAGTCTTTAATCTTGTTCAGTTTCATCTTCATCACTATTAGGTAAACCATCACTATCTTCATGAGTATAGTAACTCCTCTTCACAACCTGTTTTCTATTGCCTCTAGAATATTGCTTTCCCTTTTCATATTTATCTTTATGAGGACATTTGGCAGCATAGTGACCAACCCTACCATAAGCAAAGAATTTGAAAGGTAGCTTATCTTTGAATATTCTCGAACCCTGTTGAAGCTTCCTGACAAAATTTACCTCATCCTCTTCTTCTGAAATGTGTCCTGATTCATTGTGCTCTTCCTTTTATTTTCCCTTTGCTGATGCTTTATAAGCTACCTCCCTCATATCTTATGGACCTCATTTTCTCATTTCAAAGGAAGTTAGGATTCCATGGAGTTGAGTCACTATAATAGTTTGAAGATATTGTTTTTCTTCTATGGCAGACACTTTTGACTCAAATTTAGAAGACAAAGATCTCAAAATTTTCTCAACTAATGTAACTTCCTTTATTTCTTCACCCAGATTCTTCATACAATTAAAAATCTCATCTATACATAAAAAGTAACTCACAACATTCTCATCACTATGCATCTTAAGAGTTTCATACTAAATTTTGAGAGTTTGAAGCTTAGAATGTTTTACATGAGAGTTTCCTTTGTAACTTTGAATGATTTTGTCCCATATCTCTTTCGTTGTTGTGAGTTGCATGACTTTGACAAATTCTGATTCTGACATACTTCCTAATAATGTATTGACAACTTTGACATTAGTTTTTTATAGCTTCTTACCTGTAGAGTCTAAAGGAATTGTTGATGGAAATTGATATCCTCCTTCCACAATTTCCAAAACATCTGCTCCAAGTGATTTTAGATAGGCTCTGGTCCTTATTTTCAAATATACTAAGTTGCTCCCATTGAAGATAGGTGGTCTGATGGATCCCATGCCTTCATGATTGTTCATCTTGAAAGATGTTCCTTGAAGTGATCAAGCTTCTTCTGAAGGACCTGCTCTGATACCAATTGTTGGAAATAATACTGAGAGGGGGGTGAATCAATATTATCAGATCAATACCTTTTTATTTCTCAAACAAATTTATATACACTACTTTTGTGAAGTTAACTTGTGTGTACAGACAACTATGATTAGAGAAACCAGTGTACACCTGAATCATGATAGTTAAAGAATAAGACAGGTGTGCATAATCAGATCTAGCCCAACAAATACGAGATCATTCAATGATAAGTCATTTCAGGTTTCATGGTCCTGATCCAACATTGAATTCAACGTGCACATAAATATTTCAAATAAAATCACCTACATAGCCCCTACAACATAAAATATACTTCAGATAGAAGTATTCCTTAGAAACCCATTCACTTGCACACTTGGCCTTATGATCTTCTCCTCATATAGTTTTAAGCCTTTCTCAATACCTTGGACCAAAACCACTTAGGAACAATACCTTGGACCGAATACCTTGGACCAATACCTTGGACCATTACCTTGGACCAAATACCTCGGACCAAATACCTTGGACCAAAACCTTTATTTTCTAACCTATATGTGGTTTTCCACTTGCGAGAATGCACACATACATATACACTCTTTTGGATTTGTTAACTCGCGTGTATATGTTGGTTGGATAAAGTTAATGAGTGTATACCTCTCTTTCTTCAATCTTTGGAGTCTGATATATAATCCTTTGCTATTAACCTGTTGCACTGTGAACTGTCATCTCTGTGAGTTTCCATTAAGGACAACACTTGTATCAGAATGCGAACATTTGCATTTGGTTATTTCTCCTCCAACAGTTTGAGCACCCTATCAACATGTTGAACATGATCCTTTCAAGACTTATTGTAGATTAATATATCATCAAAAAATACTATTTTTTTATTATAAGGAAGGGTTTGAAAATGGAATTCATCAAACCTTGAAATGTGGAAGGTGCATTAGTAAGGCCAAAGGGAATGACCAAAATTTCATAATGATCCTCATGAGTTCTGAATGATATTTTCAGAATGTCTTTAGTCTTTATTCTAATTTGATGGTATCCTAAATGAAGATCCAACTTGGTGAAGTAAATTGCTCCATGTAATTCATCCAACAATTCATCAATGATATGAATGGGAATTTTATATTTAATAGTTTGTTGATCTCCCTATAATCCAGACACATATGTTATGATCTATTCTTCTTGTGCACCAATACCACTGGAGTAGATAAAGAACTTTGACCAGGTTGAATTATACTAACCTCTAGCTTTTCTGCAGCCATATGCTCATTTTCACTGTTTTGGGCATAAGGATATCTGTAAGGCCTGATGTTTGGAGGGAAAATTCCTGGAATAAAATGAATAGCATCATCATGATCATGAATAGGTGGTATGCTTTTGGGAGTCTCAAACAACTTATAATGACTGTCCAAGACTTTTTCATGATCTGGAGAAATAAATGATTTCGATGTTTGAACCCCCAGTGAGAAAAATTATGCAATTATGCCTCATTTTCTTTATTTAGAATATGTTTCATGCTATTAGAGCTGATTATCTTTCCTAGTTTTGCTACAATACCTCTTAATTCAACTTCCATTCCTTCCCAAAAAAAAATGAAGAAAAGTTCTTGAAATTGAAATCTATTGTCCCCAAATATTGTAACCAATGGACTTCTAGTACAACATCAACATCACCCATTAGAATGGAAAGCATTGGAATATTCAATACATATTCCCTCATGGTTAGCTTGATAATATGGCACTTTCCAAAGAAATTTATAGCTCCTCCATTTGTAAGCATCACCTGAAATTCTGGTGCTAGATATAGGAAGCAATTCAATTCTTTGACTATCTTACAATGAATAAAATTATGGGTATTACCTGAATCAATCAACATTATTACCTTTTTTGTCTTGATATATCCTTCTATCTTGAGAGTTTGAGGAGAGGTAATTCCTTCCAATGGATTACAAGATATGGTTAGATTCATTCCTTCTTTCTCTTGGGTTGTTTCCTAGTGTATATCCTCCTCTTTTGATGTTTTTTATTCTTTTTATTCCTCCTCTTCACAATCCATGTAGAATAATTCTTCTCAGCACACTTATGACCTTTAGTGTATTTTCTATCACAACTATAACAAAGCCATTTTTCTCTTTTTTCCTCCAATTGTTGTGGTGTCAACCTTGTAGGTTGTGGAAGTCTACAAGCAACAATACTTCCATCTTTATAGTTGCTAGTGGCAGACTTCCTTGTTGCCATAATCTTTCTTTCAACTATTTTTTCCACCTTGAATGCCTTCATCAATGAATCAGGTTCCCAAAGATGAACATCATGTTGAATGTTATATTTTAAAGTCTCTATGAAGACATCAATCCTATGCTCCTCTAGAATATTAGTTACCTAATATTCAATTTTTGGATGTCTTCGATGTGCTCTACCATTGAACCGTTTGGTTTTAGATTTAACAATTAGCTAAAGAAGGTGTTTCTGTCTGAATATTCATAATGTGATATCATTTACTTTGTAAAAATTAACCAGGTCAAAAGTGGTTTATGAGAGAAAATCCATATATACCATACAAACTGATTGAGTTATAAATATAAAGATGCAATACGTACCTTTTGTGAGAGTTGTACAAACTATAGATCAAAATATTTCTCTATATATAGTATCCATGTTACTAGATCATTTTCATAAAAATTACACATATATATCTTTGGAATGTGGTGGTTCTTAAACCCCACATTGGAGTCTCTAAAGTCATAATTCATATTCCTTTTTTCCTCATTATGATTTTTATGGATTACCTTGTCACATTCAGGAAGCCTTTTTTGCAAAAACTTTGTCAACCCTTTCAACTTGACATTTATCACATCCATGTCTACTTGAAAAACCTCCATATTTCCTTTTATACCATCCATGTCACCTTTTAGTTCATATTTCGTTTCTCTTTGTTATAACAAACTTTATTGCACTTGGTCCTGTAATTTTGATATATCATGCCGCAATTATCCTTCATTTTGCATTATAGAAGATATTTTTGAGGGCTTAATGGGTGTAGAAGTTTTTTATTTGGGAGGTATTTTAGAACCCAATACTAATATATCTATGCTTCAATATTCCCTTGGAATCACTAAAAACTATTTTTTCAAACAAAATTTATGCAATTTTTAAAAAAATTACACATTATTTTCTTTCTTTTAGGATCTCGATGTTTAAATGGCTGTAACTTTGTAATTTAAGATATACAAGGTATAAAATTCCTTCCTATGGTAGCCCTCTAAGTCTTATTTCCAAAACCACAAGTCAAACCGAAATTGGGTTCTTCAAGGTAATTTTATGTCAAATCTCCGACAATAACCTAATTATGGATTGGTTCAATAGAGTGAACTTGTATATAATGCCACGTGCCACTATTATAGCCTTCGACCTTGAAATTAATACACAAGAAACTAAAGTCCATTCTATTTCTTTCACATTTTATGAAATTTCAATCTGATTCTGGAAGAGAAAGTTATGATGATTTTCCCTTGGTCACTTGTTTGAGACTAAATTTTGGAGCATGAAAAAAGCATAAAGTCTTCAGATCATATCTCATAAACTATAGAAAAATAAGATGTTAAATTCTGGAAACAAATTCGCCAAGATTTCATATCCATGTGGTCAAAATTTTAGCTTCTCAATATTCATAGAGAATAAGTTATAACAAAAATTCCACGATGGCTTGTTTGAAGCATTGAAACCCTAGAATCCAAAGCTCTCATACCAAATTTTATGCAACCAACTCACAAAAATATAGATCAACGACTTAAAAAGTATCTTCTTCTAGGGGAAACATCCTTTACATTACATAAATGAACAATTATTGGATGATACAAATGAAAATACCTCATTTGTATATATAGGAGTCTAAGGGGTCACAATATATCGAGAGCCTACATAACAATAATAATGTAAGGGTACAACAATAACAATAGTGGGTTTCTATGGAGAACAACAATAATATATATGGGGGCTACATGGGCACAACAATAACAATAATGAGGCTACACTAAAAATAACAATAAGGGGGATACACTAGTAATGTAGGGACCTAAGAATAAACAAATGGACGACTACTATCAACAATCGAATTAGAATTTTCACTTAAAATTTTAGACCTCAACATACTGTTAAGATTTGTTTAGAGCTCAACATACCTTAAAATTGATGCCGAAGGTTTAGTGAATATGTGAGAAACTTGTAGACCAATAGGAAAATTAACCACAAACGAATGACTACTATCAACAACAGAATTATAAATTTAACTTAAAATTTCAGACCTCAACATACTATTAACATTTGTTAAAGCCTCAAGATACCTTAAAATTTATGCCAAAGGATTAGTGAAGATGTGAGAAACATGTAGTTCAGTAGGAAAATTTACCAATCTAGATAACTTCCAAGCCAAATAATTGTAGTTTAGTGGAATGACATGATGAATGCCAAACTCTATCATTAATTGTTGGAGACAAATAAATTCCTATCTATCAAGAACTGCATAACTAGATGAAAAAATATCTGTGAGTATCACATAGACAAAATATATGTTTTCTTCCTCTAAATGTGAACTATAGGATGAGAATAACAACAATTGGACCCTATAGGAGTGAATAAACTATCCATTCAGAGGAGGAATGAAATCCATGTGTAATTATTCATCGAGGAAGAATACTCCTCTTCCATGGAAAGATTCCATTCATATATGGGAGAGCTATTATGGAAAATGTGAAATAGCATGACTCAAAAGGGAGACAACATTGGTTGGTGACTGAATATGGTAAGTAATAGAGGAATTTTTGGGTGAATGTTTGGGTGATAGTGGAGTGGGTAGAGTTCTCTACTCACATTCAAGGGTCTTAGATTTTGTTCAACCTAGACATGCCTTTTGCCTTGCTTTGTCAATGCATGCCATTGTAGGTTTTTGTTTCTCATCTCCACTAGATCTATGTTGTACAGTTCTCTTGGGCATGTGGCCACGTTTTGGGTTTTTTTATGGCATATACAGGATACCAATTTTTTTGTTGATACTTTTGTACAAACATTTGATATGCTACTTTTTGGTGTTCTTGCCTTTTGGTATGATATATTTAAAAATAATTTTTTTGGGAAATTGTTTGTTCCTACTTAATTATTTTCATATTGCAACAATTTACAATTATATTCCAGCTTGCAAGTGTATATATAAAATCTAATTTTCTTTATTTCTCTAGGAATGAAATGAAGCATCTCTTTCCTTAAAAAAACGACAATATATGAATGATATATAATCAAAATAGTATGGTCTATAAAATGTGCAAATTCCTATATATCTAAATATAAAATGAAGACAATTTATAATTTTTTATTATTATAGAATTTGACAAATGATATTTAAATAACAAAAAAGTTAATAAATTATAACTATTATTAAAATATCTTTAATCACAATTTATAGATAATAAAGGAGAACAACTCAGTTGTGATATCTTGTTATGAAGTATTATGTAAATTGTAAGATTCAAATCCTCAATAGGTGTTTACTCAAAAGATAAATATTAAAAAATAAAAATAATCATCCATAGAAAATAAATCTAAAATTAAGATACACTAAAAAATAAATAATAAAATATATTCAAAATTGAGATACATAATATTTAAGAAGGAGAAAATAAAATGGTAAAATTTTCAAACATCTAGGGGTGAGATGTCCATTGTTGTGTAGGGACCAATAGTTGTTATAATACTAGTCCTCCCAAGCCACCTGAAATTGGGATATGTGCAACCAATATTTAAACAAAAATATATAACATTAAGTGAAAATATTTTTTAGTTTATGTCCAAAATTTCCCAAAATATTGGGGCCCATAACTCTCCATAAGTAGCCTTTTAAAGATCAAGAGTACAAAACATCTTGTCACAACTAGGAAAAAAATAAAACCATAAATATTTCCAAAATGGCCTATTCCAGAAATACAAAGTACCCATCACTTCAACTGATTCGTAAAATGCACTGGATATTTCACTAGACACTTTGTCACAATACATCTATTAAAAATCTGAGATTCTACACTAATATAATTTTATTTAATTTCTAGATGTGTAAAATTAACTGTAATTAGTGCATGCATATAAAATTAAATCAAGGAGAAAAGTAGAGAATTAAAAAATATGATCACATACTCATAATACACAAGATATGTTCTATGCGAAACCCTTTAAGGAGAAAACCCAAATGGAAGGTGAGGTCGCTTCACTCTCTTTCTCTTTGTGGAAATATGGTTGCAGATACAAAGAAGTAATGTTTGTGGCTGATGGGCTGCTACAATGCACATATCCTCTCTATGTGCTCTACCTCCTATCTCTCCTGGCTATCTTTGCTCAACTATGGAACAAAATTCTCTCGAAAGAATGGAATGCCTCTTCCTCCTAGTGGCTCGGTTATAACACAGCCCGATAGCCTACTAGTGGTTAAGCTTGACTACATAAACTCTTAACTAGAGTTAAAAAATAGACTCTTCTAGAGTCTTTTACATCACAAACACGTGGCTCGACCATTTTCCATGAATAATGGGGGCTGATGTGGCATCTGAACTATAGGTGTGAAAACAGGAAGGTCAACTTCTGAGTGACATAAATTTTGCATACAGACTCTAATTGACGCGATTCTTGTGCTGTTGGAAAGATATTTGTGTGTAGAATAACATGAAGGGGTAAACGCATAAGTGGAAAAGTTTTACCCTGAAAAAATTCATTTGGTGCCTCAAAATGCTCCTAGAAGGTTTCATACCTCGTTTCGCCAAACTAGACCCTGCAGGTAAAAATGCTCCCATGAGCTGATTCCTCCATGTTTTCCACTCCAAATGCATCGAGATGGATGAAAAAAATATAATGATCCAATTAGGATCACACCTCCCCATTTTTGGAGGCTTTTGGTCCCCAAAAGATTTTACTGAATGAGGTGAGGAAATGTTTCCTCCACCTTCTCTCTCGTGTATCATTTAGCTTTTCCTGGAAGTTGTCCCTTCAACACAATTTTCAAAAGTTATTGTTTCCCTTGTCTTGTAGTTCTATACCTCTTCTACAAAAATGTATCTTCTGTCAACTCTCTTGAGCGTTTGTTGCCAAATCCTCCACAGAAGGTAGGACTTGTTCCTCTTCTTGATCTAGCATGGAAGACTCATGGAGTTTCAAATTCTATACATTTACAACTGAGCAAATGTGCATATATTGTGGTAAACTAGGTCGATAGGCATTATCACCCACATTTTCTAGTATCTCAAAGGGACAATACCTTAGAGCCTTTATTTTCTTACTAGTTCCTTGCAACCTCTCCTTGTTCAACTATAGCCATACTTTGTCTCCCATCTTGAATGATTTCTGTATTCTATGCTGATCATGCCTAACCTTATACTTCACCTGCGATTTCTGCAGTGTTTCTTGTACCTGTAGATGGATATGCCTGATCTTATATATAATTTTTTTAGCCCTCAAAGCATCTCCCATAAGGTCTTCCTTCACTCCTTGCTACCCATATGCAATATCCAAATGTGAAGGTGGAAAATATCCAAAACAAGATTCAAATGGGGACTTTTCCTGTAGAAGTGTGGACTGCTCTGTTATAAGAATGTTGTATATATACCAAATTTTCATCCCAGGTCTTCAGATTCTTCTGCTTGTAACCCCTCAGAAGCTGTACCAAAGTGTTATTGACTACTTATGTCTACCCATCTTTCTGTCGATGGAATGTTGTAGATCTCTTCAACTTCGTGTCCATCTTCTCCCATAATGTAGTCCAGAATGCGCTAGGAAATATTGTATCTCTGTCTCAAATGATGCTCCTTGGTATCCCAAAGTGTACCCAGACTTTTCCAAAGAACAAATTTGTTGCTTCTTGTCCGTTGATGGTCTTTTTACAGTGCATCAGAACACACATCTTGTTAAACTTGTCAACTACCATGAATAGGTATTCATGTCCCTTCCTAGTTGTCTGTAAACCTCCCACAAAGTCCATGGAAATGCTTTCCCAAGGATGACTGGGTACAAGTAAGGGTTGATACCAACCCCATTTCTTGTTGCTAGGCTTGTTGATACAACAAAGAATACATCCTCTTATGAACCTAGCTACTTGCTCTTGTATCTTGGGCCAATACACATACCTTTGCAAGTTAGCCATGATCTTGCCTACACAAAAGTACCCTGCAACCTTGGAGGTTTGAGCCTCTCTAATCAGCTGCAAATACTCACCTTTAGGAAAACATAACTTATCCAGCCCATAGAGTAACCCATCCTGGAGATGGTAGTCAATGGTGTTGTTGCCATCATGCACATGACTCCAACTCTGTAACTGTTGGTACACCTCCTTGAAGTCCTCATCTTCTGAATATACCTCTATGTATGCATCATGGGTGAATGGCTCCATGTGCATAAGAGTCCCCAAAACTTTAATCTTTTATGTGGGTGGCCTTGAAAGCATATAAGATAAGTTGTTTGTGTTTCCCTTCTTATACTTGATCACCAAATGAAACTGTTGTAAAAACCCCATCCACTTGTAATGCTTGCTCTATTGTAGCTTATTTTAGGCCTACACTTACTGTCATGGCTGGTGATCTATGTGGATTATTGTCTCCTTTCCCATTAATTAGTCCTTCCACTTCTTCACAGCTTGAACCACGGCATAGAGCTCCTTATCGTAAATAGGGTTGTTAAGAACTTCCCCATGAAATACTTTAGAATGGTAGCAAAAAGGCCTTCCTCCTTGCATCAAGACAACTCCCATAGCATACCCGCTGACACCTGTCTCCACTTCAAAGGGCCATTGTAAATTTGCTAATGCCAGAACTAGTGCTTCATTGATCTTCCCTTTTAAATCATCAAAAGCCTTCTGCTTCCCTTTTACCCATTGGAAACTCTTGCCACTTGCTAGTAAGACATGGAGCGGTGTTTCTACTATTGAAAACGAGGCTATGAATTTCCTCAGGTACTATGTTTTTCCAATGAAACTCCTAACCTTAGTAACATTAGTAGGCACTGGCTATTTCATGAAGGCCTCCATCTTGGAAGGGTCTATCTTCAATTCTCCTCCACCAATCACATATCCCAAATACACTAAGGACTGTGTTGCAAACTCGTAGTTCCTGAGATTCGCTAGCAGCTGGTGCTTCTTCAATGTTTCCAGCACCTGCATCAAATGTAAAATATGCTCCTCCCAAGTAGCACTATATACCAGTATATCATCTAAATAGACAATAAAAAATGATTCTATAAAAGGGTGCAATACATCATTCATTAGTGTCATAAATGTAGCTGGTGCACTACATAGGCCAAATGGCACAAGTAACCACTCATAAAAACCTTGTCTATTTTTGAAGGCAGTATCCCATGTATCTTGTTCTTTGACTCAAACTTGGTGGTATCCAGATTTCAAGTCCAACTTGGTGAAATAGTTTTCTTGTTGCAACTGATATTGCAGATCGTCTATCCTAGGTGGGGATATCTGTTCTTGAGAGTGATTTTAATAAATGCTATGTAATGTCTGAACATCCTCCAAGTCCCATCCTTCTTTGGCACAATGATGATGGATGACCTAGATGGTGATGCACTCGGTCAAATGACACCCTATTCCAGCAGCCGTAGCAACTATTTCTTCACCTCACTTGCTTCTATAACAGACTGCCTATATAGCCCAATATTTGGCAATGAGGAGTCGGGAAATAGTTAGATCTCATGCTCCACTTCTGTCTAAGGGGGTAACCATTTCTATTTTTGTTTCTTAGTACACCCTTCTAGGGATGCCTTTCCTGTTATTGAATCCTCTACAGACTTATTTTCTCTTAAAAATAATAAAACATACTTCTTGCTGGAACTAATAAATTTCTTGGCTTGGTTGGCACTTACGAGTGAAATTTTCAACTTGCCTTTATGCACGTTAATGATGAATGATTTTCTATCCTTGATGACTTAGTACTTGTTAGCTTTCCTCATGATTAGTGCATCACACATGTACATGTATGGACTCCCAAAAATGACTCCACATACATCAAGGGGAACCACATCCATATCTACTTCATCAATAAAACCAACACTGATAAAAAAATCTAATTTTACATTGTTTTTGTACCTTCAACTCTGCACCCTTATGTACCCATCCTAGTGGATATGGGTTTGGATGATCACAAAATTCAAACCCCAACTTCTTGACCAGATCTACTGTAATGATATTTTCTTGCAATCCTGAGTCAAACGGAGCATCAATCTTCGTCTTCTTGACTTGTATCTTTACATGGAAGAGTTTGGTCATTTCTTTCTCTTTCTATTGCTGAAGGCTACTCTGATTGACCTCCTTCTCCACTGATGTACAAACGATATTCTCATCCACATTTGAGTTGCTTTCAACTTGGTTTCTCGAATCAGTGGCCATGAGATTCTTCTTCTTATTATCTTTCTTCTTGTTCTTCGAGTTTAGCAATGGATGCAATTCCAACACTTCTCCTCTATATGGCCATCAATGTTGCAGTGGTTTCTAGGATATTTGCACTGGTGTGCTGTGTCTACCATATTTTAATCTTTCCCCCCTTTTTTATTCTTATTCCCCTCCTTAGAAGGATCTTGTTGTTCCTTTTACTTTGATCTACTTGATTGTGCTCTTTTCAGGCGTATGTTCTCTAGGTACTGTGCTTGTAAATAAGCGTCGTCGAATGTTTTGGGCTTGAACAACATCACTTGCTCACACAAATGGCGGTGAAAACCTCCCAAATACGCAAGGAATACATTTGGGGTTCTTTCGAGGGATACCCAGCATTATAGCCATCTTTCTCAATTTTGTGGTGTATTCCTACACACTTTAGCTTGACTTTTGCATGAAATAATGCCACTAGCATTGTTCTTCTACATACCCAATGGGATAAAACTGTGACTTAATGAGGGTTTTGAAATCCTCCCACTTAGTCATTCGACTCCCTCCAACCCTAGGGTTTCCGTATGGCTCTCCCACCAAGTCAGTGCATGGCCCTCTAATTTCAGCCACATGAATGAGATCTTCTGCCCTTCCTCAATCTGATGGACGCTGAAATAAAATTCCAATTGTTGCAATGAGTGGTTCAACTTCAGAGCGTCTATCTAATTGTGGTATGGCTTGATATCTACTTTTTCTTCCACTTTAAATAAGGATTGGTTCACAACACTTGAACTAGGTTGGTCTTTTTCAAGTTCTTCTTTCTAATTAAGGGCTACATGTATAAGGATCTTTGATGCTCTTAATCACATTTAGTTCCTTTCTTATTGAATCTGTGAATTCAACCCTGTAAATGGGCTTCATGTAAATCTTCATTCTATAACCATTTAATAACAGTGGTATTTGTTTCTCATCTATAGTTCTTGTTCTCATAGAGTCATTATCATAACATTTCTCCATTATGTAAGGTCCCAAACATCTGGTCATGATTGTGCCTTTGAAGTCCTTGAACCTAGAGTCATACAAGAAAGCCCAATCACCACCCTCTTGGAAGGCTATAGTTTGATGTATCTATCATGCCAAAAGTTTCCTTGTAGCTAGACTACCTCAATATGTAACAAGGCTTACATCCTATATTCATCCAAAGAATTTAGTTTTTATATCCTATAAGCTTATGTGTCGCTAAAATTTGTATTTAGTTGGGTACCATCCTCAAATTGTTGTATTCAAACTCAATTGATAACAAATCCTTCTTTACATAAAGTAGCTCATAGGGGGTGAAACCAGTGGTAGTTTTCCAAGTAGTGTTGTAGGCCTAATTGGATTCAATAAGCCTTTCTACCCAATCTTTCTTTCTAATTCTAATCACTTTGGTAAGAGTGTTTTTAATGCTCCGTTAGTGACCTTTACCTACCCATTTGCTTGGGGGTAATAGGGAGTGGAATTTTGATGGTGATTGTGATGTTGCTTAAGTATCCACTCAATTAGGTTAGAAGTAAATTGGGAGGCTTTATCTATCACTAACTCTCTTGGAAAACTAAACTTGTAGAAACGATTCTCTATTAAGAAATAAACTACATTCTTCTATGTGGCTAGCTTTATTGCTTTTACTACAGCTCATTTAGTTAGGTAATCAATGAATACAATGATGTGATTTTTTTTTTTAGATGGGGGATCAACAGGACTAATGTATTCCCATTTCTCAAATGACACATGAGGTTGAAGGGGAATTTCGTCCATCTGAGTAGGCTTCCCCATTCTCTATCATTCATCACATTGTCCAGTCTATCTTTGGGCATATTTATGAAGAGTTGGCAAAAAGTGTCCACTTTGTAGGATTTTGTAGGTTATCCTTTTCAAAGTAAAATGAACTCCATAGGGTCTATCACGAAAATATAAGAGGATATCATAGAATTCATCCTCCCACACATATTCTTAAAATCTGATCCGATCCCAACTTGAAAATGCTTCTCCCAATCCAAGTAGAGGAGGAACCTTTTCTAGTGGTCTTGTTTTTCCCCTTGAATACAAGTGAGGAGGGAATTGGCTAGTAGTTATATAGTTGGAAATGTCAGAAAGTTGGTTGAGAAAGAAGTGAGATGGAAAAAGGATGCTCATCTAGGAGCCAGTTATCCACCAACCCTTCATCTATAGGAAATATTAGTCTTGACAAGAAATATACAACATTTTTTTTCCTTAGTTTGTCAACAATGGTTAAGTCAAACTATTGCAAAAGAGATACCTGATTATCCAAGAATTTAAATTTAATTTTTTCATCAAATACTTACTTGTTTCATAGCCAATATATATGAAGACTTGGTAACCAGTAATATAATGCCTAAACTTATTCAAAGAATTTACAAAAACAAGGAATTCTTTTTAAATTACACTATAATTTAATTTATCTTTATATATATTATTACTAATGGGGTAGATTGCATAAGGGGTTTTACCTTCAAGTTGACCTAACGCTACTCCAATTTCCCTATTTGATGCATCTTTGTAAATGTGAAAGGGAAAGGTCCAATTAGGAATTATGAGAACACATGTTATCATTAACTTTTCATTTATACTCCCAAATGCTTCTTGGCATGGATCTGTCCAACAAAACTCAATATATTTGATCTGTAAGGAAACCAAGGGAAATGAAATTTTAATCTTTTATAAGCCTTCAATAGTATCCTACAAGGCCTAATAATCTTTTGACATATCTTTTATTTTAGGTATAGGAAGGTTCTTGATGATGGCTACCTTTCTAGGGTCTACTTAAATCCTTTTAAGGAGAGGAAATGTCCTAGAACAACTCCCTCATTCATTAGGAATAAATATTTTTCACGGCTTAATGAGAGTTTAATCTCCCCACATATATACAAGACCTTGCTCAAACTGGAGAGACATTCTTGAAAGTCATTTCCATAAGGTGTGAAGTAATCCATATAGATTTATACAAAATCATGTACAAGATTAGAAAATATGTTAAGAACATCCCTTTGGAAAGTGGCAGGGGATTACATAAGCCAAATGGGAGGACCATATAAGAAAAATTTCCCCTCGGAAAAGTGAAAGTGGTCTTAATCTAATCATCAAGACTGATTTGGATATGAGTGTACCCACTAAAACCATCCAAGAAGGAAAATAAATTTTGATGACAAGCACATCAAGGAATTGGTCAATGAAGGGAAAATGAAAATGATGTTTCCTTGTGGCTATATTAATTTCCTTGTAATCAACACAAATTATACATTTTCCATTCTTCTTGGGAACAATAACCAAAGGAGATACCCATTTGTCAGGCCAGGAGGGTTCCACAAATAAATTGTTTATTGCATTAGTTAGTTCATGAATATATACATGAGTGGAGAAACCCTTGGGATTCCAATTCCAAGGTCTCTTGGTTTTTTTTAATGTATAACTGAAACTATTTACAATATTTACAATAATCCCAATCCTTTCAGGTTAGGTGTCAACATTCCCCTTCTTAATATGAAGGGATGTTGGTGAGTCAAAGCATCATTCTGAATCTTTCAAAATTTTCCCTTCCAAGAGCTTTGATGAAGATGTTTGCAATCTTCTCATTTGTGGAAAAATGTCGTAGGTGGATTGTCTTGGCATAAACATGATGTTGAATCATATGATATTTTGTATTTATGTGCTTGGTTTGATCATAGAACTTTGGGTTCTTAACCAACTTTATTGTAGAAGTTTTATCAATCAAAAGAGCAGTTGAATGCACTTATTTCTCTTGCAAATCCTTCATAATTTTCCTAAGCCACACAATTTCCTTTGTTTCTTCAAATGCTACCACATATTCTGCCTCAGTTGTGGAATTTGCTGGAACTAATTGTTTGCATTACCTCCAAGAGACAACTCCTGATCCAAGGTTCATAAAATAACTTGAAGTAGATACTTCGATTTCTTTATCTCCATCGAAATATGAGTAAGAGTATCTAGTGAAGTTGAAGTCATCCACCTGTGTATATTTGAATCCAAAGCCTTGAGTTCCCTTCAGGTACTTTAGAACTCTTTTTGTAGCATAATAGTGACCCTCACAAGGATTTTGCATAAACCTGGAGAGGATTCTAACAACAATTGAAATGTCTGGCCTGGTAGTAATCAAATAGTTGAGACTTCCTATGAGCTGTCTAAACTTTGTTGCATCCTAAAATTATTTTCCTTTAGTGGATGTGATCTTTAAGTTATGTTCCATTGGAGTAGTCAAAGGATTTCACTTAGTCATGCTAAACCTATTCAACATATCACCAATGTACTTATTCTAAGAGAGGAATATAAACTTCGGAAGTTGGGTTACTTCAATACCAAGATAGTAGTGAACATAGCCCAAACCTGTCATTTCAAAACCTTTGCTCAGTTCCTTCTTTATGGATGAAATGTAGCTCTCATTTTTCACTATCATTAGAAGATCATCTACATACACCACACTATATATAATTGTTTTTCCAACTTTCTTACAAAACAAAGTTACATCATCAAGATCATAATGTTTGAAATTGAGTTTCAGAAGATGCTCAGTCAATTTATTTTACCAGGCTCGTGGTGCTTTCTTGAGGCCATATAAGGATTTTACAAGATTTCATACTTTGTGTTCCTCACCCTTCACAACCAATCCTTCTGGTTAGGAAATCAAAACATTCTTTTTCAAATATCCATTCAAGAAAGCAATTTTTACATCCATTTGATGGAATTTCCAATAGTTCTGAGCCGCTAAGGCAAAAAGTGTCTAGATGGTAGGCCATTTTGCTATGGGGGAAACGTTTTCCTCATAATTGACCCCCTCGTTATGTGCAAAACCTTTTTCCACAAGCCTAGATTTGTGCTTGTCAAGTGAGCCATCTGCTTTATACTTGTTCTTGAAGACCCACTTGCAACCAATTGGTTTGGTTCCCAATGGAGGATTAACCAACGTATAGGTGCCATTCATTATCAATGCATCATATTCTCTCTGCATCACTTCTTTCCATTCATCATGGGAAGCGAATTATTTGAAGGAAGTTGGTTCAAAATCTGTATACAAATTTAGTTCACAATCATAAGAAACATCCATATCAACTGGTAAATCATGATTGTCTACATCACCTCCATTCTATATAGTTGATCTTTTTTTTGTCTTTCCAACCTCATCAGGACAAACACTTTTAAGTGTCTTTGTCCCACCATTTTTGAGGACCTTTTTGAGATGGTCCAGGCTACTCAGTTGACTAAGTTACGGTTGAATCAATATTTATTCTCCAGTTTATATCAATCACATCACTCAAAGTGTCATTAGGATCTTCATGCAAGGGAGAGAGTGCTTCATAAGAAGATTCCACAGATAGATCTAGTATTGGATCCCCCCTTCAATGTGTGTAATCTAATTATCAAACTCTTGAAAATATTTTTCATGTCCGAATCTATCCAATCGATGAAGTTGCCACTCAACAACATTGTTAGTCTTGGATAACTCAAGAAAGATCATATATGTAGATATTATAAACTTCTTATTAACTTTTTTGTTGAGACTGTATGCTTTGCAGGTATTTGAGTACCCCAAGAAGATACATTTTTAACTCCTTGCACCAAGTTTGAATCTATGTTCCTTAGGTATCAAGGCATAACAAGTGGAAGCAAAAACCCTGAGATGCCTCACCGAGGGAATGTGGCCATACCACATTTCATAGGGAGTCTTTTTTTTTGTTTCAAAACGGAGTTCATGAGAATTAGTCCTTAACTAAGCAATAAAAATTTTGACTCTTCAAGAGATATTGGCCTCTATGTATGCTTTTGGTTGATGACTATGAGTGGGATTAAACATTTCAATACAGTACTATTTTTTTCTTCCTAGCTCCTTATCCCAAGTATGCTTGTGGAACTTTTCCATCACAAAAGCTTTTATCTCTTTACTATTTATGGGAAACGTGTTCAATAAAATGTCCCATTTACTAAACCATTTGTTATTTTTCTGCATACAAGTTTTTTTCTCTTGCACAATCTATCCTTAAAGACAATCTTAGGTCATCTACCCTCTTCCATTTGATCATTTTTTTTTAAATAGCTTATGACTCACACCATAACAATTGCTTCAATAGGAGCAATCCGTATTTCACTTAACAAGATAGCATAAGGATTTGCACTTTTAATCTTAAATTTGTTTGCAATCAAAGGCTTCTAAATTTTCTTAATTTGTCTCCATTGCATGTCAGATGTACTGTTGGCCCATAGTTCACCCATAGTTCACAACCATAGAGAATCAACAGAATCACTAGAAGCCCCAAAAGAGTTTGAGTGGTTTTCTAGTCCTATAACTCTGCCTCTCTACACCTATTTTTAAAAGCATAAAATGCTTTCCAACCCCTAAAGTTCTTTTCTTTTTACAACCATTCCGACTTAGTTTTTTGTTGAGGTCAATTCCGAGGTATTTGTAATGAGCATGTTGCCTTCAAAGTAGAACTTATGCTAGTTATGTTTTCTTTTCTTAGAGAAAACCACTACTTTCTGTTTGTTGATATTGACTTGCATCTCCACACTTCTATAAAAATGCTAAGGGATAGTAAGTTCTCTTGCAAACCAAGAGCCTATTTAGCAATTAAAATAAGGTGATCTGCATACAAAAGAAGCCTTACATCAAACTTGCCCAAATAGATACCATCACGCCCTTGCATTTAACGACTCCTCAAGCTTGTCCATATATAAACCAAAAAGGGTAGGAGAGAGTGGGCAACCTTGCTTGACTCTGATATTGCTTCTAAAACTTTCAGAAATGCCTCTGGAAGTTCTAATTTTGACTTTCACCTCTTCATATAGCCTATGCACATATGCTCTCAAAAGCCTATGCACATATGCTCACAAATTAATTTTTTTTTTCATATATCATTAAAAAAAATTGAATATATCATGAACAAGTTTAATTGGTCCTATATATACTCTATATAGCATTCAAAAATACAATTTAAACAATGAAAAATAACATATTCTATTCTACCCTCTAAAAAGAATTCTTTTGATCATATATATACTTTATATAGCATTTAAAAATATAATTTAAATAATGAAAAAATACATATTATATTTTACACTTTAAAAAAATTTGCACCTGAAAAAATTTGATCAATACTTAAATGAATCTATGCTGATTTAGTTATTATTAAAAATAGTTTAGTTATTACTAAAAGAACATAAAGAGAAAACTAAGAAGGCTAGAAGAGAGAAATATATATATAGATATATATATATATAGAAAAAAATAAAAAGATAAAAATATTGAATTAGAAAGATATTAAGCATTAGATCTACAAATTTGAAAGAAAGGATGAAATCAGGGGAGAGAAGAAAGAGAGATTTCAAATTTAAAAAAAATGAAACCAGGGAAGAGAAGAAAGAAAGAATGTCAAATAAGGGGAAGAAGACAGAAATCACTGAATAAGTTAATGGATTATAAGGTTTGGATTATAAGGTTATAAGATTAACTAAATGAGTTGATGGATTAAAAATTATTAGGATTAATAATTATAAGAATTATTGGAATGCTTCTCAATCTATTAACCTCTTAGAATTATAAGAGGTGCTGAAATTTTATGTCGGTCAAAACCATATATAAACAAAATACAATGAACAAAAAAAATCTCATATCCACTTTGCAACCCTTTACCCTTCTCTATTGTTCTATAAATCTACACCTGATAAACAATTTAAAGATTTTCGGGCGAGAAAGTTCTATCGTGGGAGCCGCATGGCATCTGGTTAGCTTCACCGTTCGCGCTGGCCATAACATATCGGGTTTAAAAAACATTCCAAGTTTCCATATACGCCAATAATGGCAGATGTTGAAGGCGGCTTTCAAAATCTGGAGTTTAAATGTCCAGAAGATGATTCATGGTATCCAGTATCCATTTATGCAACCCTGACGCTTTCTTTGATGTGCATTACGAAAACGCACATCGAAGAGGGCAGGTTTATAGCGTGAATTTGAATGACAGTAACCTGATCGAGGAAATGATAGCGAGATTCAGATGCGAGTCCACTCAATTACAAGATTCGCAGCGCGGCGAGTTGCAAATGGGAAGAACCATATGTGCTAAATACCGCGCCGACTCGAAAAACGGAATAATCCTATCAAACGACGACAACGACCTTCTCTATTTTGATGCAATTATCAAACAGGTTCCCTAATATTTTTACCAGTTTATTCCTTACTTTTCTCTGTATTTTCTGCGTAATATGACCTCATAATTACATGTTGATGCTACTTCAGGTTAAGAACAAGATTTTATCGGTAGACTAAAATATTTAGAAATATTGAATTTGATCTTGCTCTTAATTTTTATCATTCAGATTCCATAGTATTCTCCTGTTGTATTGCATTGTGACATGATTATTGATGTAAATTGAAATATTTTAGGCAAAATCATAATGGTATAATGGTATTTATATATATATTAGTTTCAAACCATCCAGTATAGTT
This sequence comes from Pinus taeda, assembly GCA_000404065.3. NCBI lineage: Eukaryota > Viridiplantae > Streptophyta > Pinopsida > Pinales > Pinaceae > Pinus > Pinus taeda. The sequence continues at coordinate 117,630 of APFE030253403.1, read as the reverse complement.
TATCATCGGTATTATTCTCAGTTGTCTGAATTATTGTTACGAACCGTTGGTAAGTCATCTGCTCTGATTGCAGGTCTGCCGGATTCCGTTTATGACCAGATTCAATAGATCATCTAAATTTACAAGTAGCGCTGTTACAGTTACTCATGGTGTCGAAGTTTTATGGGAAGACGGCCCATCTAAAGGTGAAATTACTGTTGTTCTTGTCAACGATATCCGCTTGTTGTCACATGGAAGAATTGAAGCTCACCCTGCTATACAGTTTCTTGGAAGGGCGTTACGCCAAAATAAGAAGAAAGCTTCTCTTGATGTGGAGGAGGCTTCTCTTGTTCTTGATCTGAATCTGCGACTCAGCGCTCCTCTTGCTCTTCCTGATCTGAATGTGCCACTTGATCTTGAGAATGATGAAGGAAGGAACAACAAATCGACCAGAAATTAGGTCAAGCAATAATTTGGGCACAAGTGGTTTTAAATGTAGAGAAGGAAGGGAAAGGGGAATTCATATATTTTGAAACAATACCCACTTATCACTATTCTGAAACAATTCCCACTTTCAAAACTCTTATTTAAATATTTTGATTCAATTCCCACTTTCAAAACTCTTCTTTAAATATTTTGATTCAGTTCTTTGAACATTTTGAATTAATATATGCTTTTAAATTTTATTTTTTATATATCAACCTCGATTTCAAAGCTGTTTTTTTTTATATTATATATTCTGAATAAATAAACGTTGTGTGTAATATCCCTTGTTAGGTGGAATGTCCCTTACATTTCTTGGAATTTATAAACACATGTCTATTATGTAGGTGATTTAATAAAGCGATTTAAGTTGAATGTTTTAATGAATTTCTAAGTGTGAGTATTTATTTTAAATAAAATTTAGAAAATACAGTTATTTTTTAATTTAAAAATTAAAATAAAAAAAAATAAAATAAAAATGATTTGAAATAAAATTTTATGAATTAGATAGATTTAAAATAATATGATACAGAAGGTTATATTTTTTATTTTACATGTGTTCCCAATGTATTAAAGCTAATATGGGTTTGGGTCCAGGTATCAACAACAAGCTAATATGGGTTTGGGGGGTCCAGGTATCAACAACAAAGCAAAGCTTCTTGAATGGAAAATTGGGTCCTTTTTGTGAAAGCTCAGGGTTTTGGTGTATTCATATTTTTGAAGACTCAAAGTTGTCCATCACTTTGCCCCATTATAGAGGAGTTTATTAGTATTGTTGATTCTTTTGGTGTTTTTTCTTGTTCTCATTTACAAGGAAGGGAACAGAGGTAATGGATTGCCTACACGGAAAGGAACACAGGTGCAGATAAATTATCAATGGATGGCTTTCATCTCTAGAATATTTTTTGGGTGATAGGAGAGTGAGTAGAGTTCTCTCCTCACATTCAAGGGTCTTAGATTTTGTTCAGCCTGGACATGCCTTTTTGCCTTGCTTTGTCAATGCATGCCATTGGAGGTTTTTGTTTCTCATCTCCACTAGATCTATGGTGTAGAGTTCTCTTGGGCCTGTGACCAGGTTTTGGGTTTTCCTATGACATACACAAGATACCAGTCTTTTTGTACAAACATTTGATATGCTAGTTTTGGTGTTGTTTCCTTTTGGTATGATATGTTTAAAAATATTTCAAGAATACACTTACAAAGTATATATACAAAATATAATTTTCTTTATGTGCAACCAATATTTAAACAAAAATCTATAACATTAAGTGCAAATATTTTTTAATTCATGTTCGAAATTTCCCAAAATATTGGGGCCCATAACTGTCCATAAATAGTATTTTAAAGATCAAGAGTACAAAACAACTTGTCCCAACTAGGAAACAAATAAAACCATAAATGTTTTCAAAATGGTCTATTCCACAAATACAAGGTACCCATCACTTCAACCCCACTGAATTGAAGCTATGCATCCCAAATGCACATTCATACATGAAAGTAATAAAATTGATGTATGTCAGCCATAACTGCTATGTTATTCAACAATTCAATCCACTCTGTTTAATAAACGACACCCAACCTATTAAATTCAATAAATGACACCGAGGCCATTAAATTTCCAAGCAATTCGATCCACTGTGTTTAATGAACGACACCCAAGCTATTAAATTCAATAAATGACACCCAAGCCATTAAATTTTCCATTAAAATAGATCAAAGCACATTAATCAACCATAAAAAATTACCAACCATTGCATCACATCCAAATCAATCTAGATCACACATTCAAAATTGAGAGATTGCAATCCTTGTCAATTCTTTCTACCAATTAAATTGAAGTACAAAAAATTGTAAAAGAAGTTCAACCCTTCCGGAAGTTGCGTTTTTAACATTCAAACTATTCACCAACCCTCGAGACATACTATCACAAAACATTTCACAGTCTATTCAGCTCATAGAACATTTCACAGTATATTCAGGTTATTTATTGTAGGTTTTGCACACTTTAATTACAATTTTGTTTTTATTTCTCCAACACAGTTAACTTCACAGTGTATTTAGGTTATTTATTTTAGTTTTTGAGCAATTTAATTATGGTTTTGTTTTCATTTTCTCATAATGGTAGATCTTTGTCCAATCTGATTGAAGGTAGCCATTATTTATTTCACATTTACATACTGATTGAGATTTGTTCTAAGTCATTTACTCTTACTTCTCATATTGTTCTTACTATTCATTGAATTTAAAAGCAATACACAGATCAACAAACATTCTAAAGTATCTAGAGAAAATAGTCAACACCAATCTCCTATGACTACTATAAATGTTATGCAACCAACTCACAAAAAATATATACCAGCGACTTAAAAAGTATCCTCTTCAAGGGGGAAACCTCCTTTACATTACATAAATGAAAAATTCTTGGAATATACAAATGACAAAGCCTCCTTTGTATATATAGGAGTATAATGGGTCACAATATAATTAGAGCCTACACAACAATAATAATATAAAGGCACAACAATAAAAATAATGAGCTTATGTGGGGCATAACAATAACAATATGGGGGCTACATGGGTACATCAATAAAAATAAGGGGGTTGCACTAATAATAACAATATGGGGGCTACATGGGCACAACAATAAAAATAAGGGGGTTTCACTATAACAATAAGTGGGCTACACCAGTATTATAGGGACCTAAAATGTCCTTCTCCTTCAATAAAGAGTTGTCATCAATGCTTGAGTAATTATGGATGCTTCTGTATAAAATTATCATCCTCCCATGTGGAGTCTTCAACAAGTAAGTTCTTCCACTTAATGAGATACTTTGAAATTGATCGATTTCGTAGCTATTGAGTTCTTGTTTCCGTGACTGCTTTAGGTTCAAATATGATTTTTCTTTCTTCGTCAAGCTCTGGAAACATTGTTTGGACAAGAAGCTTGTAACCAATAACCTTATTGAAGGATGAAACATGGAAAACTGGGTGTACTCGAGAAGATGCAGACAACTCCAATTTGTATGCTATAGTATCAATATTTTGCAACACCTTGTAAGGACCGTAGTACTTGGGTGATAATTTATTATCCTTCTCAGCTTACATTAGAGAAATTTGTTTGTATGGTTGTAAGTGTAAGAATTCCCAGTCACTTGCATCAAAAATTATTTCACTATGATGTTTATCTACTTGTTGTTTCATTCGATTATGAGCTAGAGTGAGGTTATCCTTTAAGATTTGGAAAAATTGTTGTTGATGCTCGATGTGATCTTCCAATTCTTGAACCTTAGAATTTTCTCTTAAAGATGATGTTGGATGGTGGATGATATCCATAAAGTTCCATAAATGAGGTCATTTTTGTTGCAATATGGAAAGAAGTTTTATACCAACATTCAGGTAGAGGTAACCATTTTACACATTGTGTTTGTTTATAATATACAAAGCAATGAATATATTGTTTTCCCATCATATTGAGGATGATAAGATGAGCTATGAGCTAACTGAGTACCAAGACAAGAAAATAATTGCATCCAAAACTTTCCAATGAAAATGGCATCTTTGTTACTTACTATAATATTTGGGTTTCCATGAAGCTTTTGAATTATTTCCATAAATGCAACAAAAACTGTACTAGCTTTAAAAGGATATGATAATGAAAAAAGTGTGCATACTTGGTAAGTCTATAGACTACCACCATGATTATACTCTTTCCTTCAGACTTGGGTAAACCTGTAATAAAATCCATTGAGACCTTCTCCCAACGCTGACTTGGAATGACTAAAGGTTGTAATAGACCCGATGTCTTAATTGTCTCAACTTTATTTTGTTGGAAAACCAAACATTCTGCCACAAACTTCTGAATATCAGATTTAAAGTCATCCCATCAAATTCCTTCTTGACCCTATTGTAAGTTTTTTAAAATCCTGAGCGCCTTATTAAGGGAGAGGTGTGCAATTCTAAAAGAATATTTTGTTTGAGTTTGGAATTCTTACAAAGATATAAGTTACCTTCATACCATAATGAATCATTTTCCAGCTAAATGTATCAAATGTATTGAGATCTTTTTGCAACTTTTGAATGAGTGTCCACACCTCTTCATCATTATTCCATTCATCCCTTGCTTTGATTATCCATTGAGGTTGGATAATAGAAATGGAACAAAGAAATGCTTCCACATCCTCATCATTTCTTGAGAGTGCATCTACAATAACATTTTTGCTTCCCTTTTTTGTAGATGATTTCAAAGTCATAGCCTAACATCTTTGTAACCCATTTTTTCCTCTCTTCTGTACATAATATTTGTTCCAAAAATTATTTAAGACTATGGTGCTCTATTTTTACCTTGAAGTGTCTTCCCATTAGGGACGGTCACCATTGCTTTAGTGGATGTAGTATTGCCAACATTTCCTTCTCATAAATAGGTTTGTGTAAATACTTTCTTTTGATTGGACAACTTTCAATTGTAATGAGTCTTCCTTCTTGCATAAAAACAACACCAATTCCATTTCTTGAGGCATCACATTACACAATAAAGGTTTTTGTGAAGTCTAGCATAGTTAAGACCGGTGTTTGGCAGATTACCTCTTTAAGATGTTCAAAGGCCTTAGTTGCTTATGGAGTCTAAGAAAATGCATATTTCTTCAGCAATGATATTAGAGGTGCCACTATTCTCCCATAATTCTTAACAAACTTACAATAATACTTTGTCAACCCGAGAAATCCTTGAAGATGATTTAAGTTTGTGGGGATTTTCCATTCCTTAATGGATTTAATTTTCTTAGGGTCTACCTTAACACCCTCACGAGTTACCATATGACCCAAATATTCCAACTCTTGTAATCCAAAGAAACATTTGAAGGTTTTTGCTATTGGAAATAATGTTGAGAGGGAGGTGAATCACTATTATTAGATCATACCTTTCTATTTCTCAAACAAATTTATATACGCTACTTCTATGAAGTTAACTTGCGTGTACATGCAACTATGATTAGAGAAACCAACGTACGCCCAGATCATGATAGGTAAAGAATAAGATAGGTGTGCATAATCAGATCTAGCCTAACCAATATGAGATCATTCACTGATAAGTCAGTTCAGGTCTCATGATCCTGATCTAACATTGAATTCAAGGTGCACATAAAATATTTCAAATCAAATCACCCACATAGCCCCTGCAACATAAAATATACTTCAGATAGAAGTATTCCTTAGAAACCCATTCACTTGCACACTTGGCCTTATGATCTTCTCCTCCTTATATTGTCTTAAGCCTTTCTCAATACCTTGGACTAAAACCACTTAGTACCAATACCTTGGACCAAATACCTTGGGCCAATACCTCGGACCAAATACCTTGGACCAAATACCTTAGACTAATACCTTGGACCAAAACATTGATTCTCCAACCTGTACGCAATTTTCTGCTTGCGAGAATGTGTGTATATGTATACACTCTTTTGGTTATGTTAACCCGTGTGTATACGATGATTGGACAAATTTAACTAGCGCATACCTCTCTTTCTTCAATTTCTGGAGTTTGATCTGTAATCCTTTGTTGTTAACCTGTTGCATTGTGAACTTTCATTTGTGTGAGTTTCCACCAAGGAAAACACCTGTATCATAATGCCAACAATCTCCCCCTTTGGACTTGATGAAAACCATGATAGTGTTGATTACTGCAAGATGTAGAAACTGTTAGAGATACCATACAACACCAAAATACTCTCCCTCTTTGACATCAAGGGCAAAGGGTGGATCTAGCTACTCTTCCCCTCTGATATACATTATGTTGTCCATGCTCCGCATGAGTACATGTTGATTCTGCAGAGAGATGATTTAAAAGAATAACATGACTCTATAACTCAACAAAGTGAGTATGACCTCCTTATGACTAAATACTCATACAAACATCAATCAACCAACCAAGTCGGGATACACCACATTTGACTCATCCACCCAACCAAGTGGGGATATACTAATTTTTTATACATGACATAAATACATCAAATATTACATCATCTATTATATGCAAAGTGGAGAGACAAATTACGTCGTATGTCCAATAGGACTCATTCAAATATAGACCATGACAGAAGAAGTCATATCACATTCATGATTTATGCAACAAATGATATAAGTATCTGAAGCCATAGCTGAGCTCAACAACCATGATGCCAACAATGCATAATGTGTGTGAAGGTTAATGCTCCCCTGAACCTATGCTACTTGTGTATTATCAACAAGTTATTCATCAAGGCATCTTTGTTAGTCAGATAAAAATCAATGAACAGAGTATATCATCAGATTGTAGTAATCAATATCAGACAGACCACCCATACCACGGTTTGAGCGACTATTTTTCTATTAGAAAAACATATACACTCCTTAAGACAAGGAAACCAGCGTGTACTCATGACTATACTTCATGAAACCCCCGTATAGTAACCTTCTTCTGAAAATTAGATTTAACAATAGGATGATGCAACAACTACTCCCAACTTTTTTTTGAGATATTCATATGTTTCTCTGGGCAAAAGTTTAGTGAATATATCAACAACCTGTTCTTTGGAGGGAACATATTCTAATTTGACCTATTGTTTAAGCACTTTTTCACGCAGAAAATGGTACTTGATGGGTATGTGCTTGGCCTTGGGGTGCATAGATGGATTTTTTGAAATATTGATGACACTTGTATTATCACATAAAATGGAGATGGGTGGAGTACATGTGATCTAAATGTCTTGCAAAGTTTGCATCATCCAGAGTAGTTGTGTGTAGCAAGATGCAGTAGCCACGTATTCTGCTTCAACGGTAGATAAAGCAATCGAAATTTGTTTCTTACTGAACCAAAATACTAACCGTGAACCCATATAGAATGCACCTCCACTAGTGCTCTTTCGATCATCAACACTTCCTACCCAATCTGTATATGCATGAAGAGTAAGGTCTGTATCATTAGGATACCATAGTCCAAATTCTTGAATTCCTTGAAGATATCTAAAGATTATTTTGACTTTCTGGAGATGTGATTCCTTTAGATTTGCTTGGAACCTTCCAACAATTCCTATTGAATGCATGATGTTAGGTCTGGTACCTGTTAGATATAGCAGACTTCCAATCATAGATCTGTAAGTTGGTTGGTTTACTAGTGGTGATTCATTGTTAGAGTTGAGACTGCATCCTGTTACCATTGGACTAGTACATACTAGTTTAGAATCTTCCATCCCATACTTATTCAAGATCCGCTTGCGATATTTTGTTTGTGAAATAAAAATACCATCTTTTGTTTGCTGAACTTGTAGACCAAGAAAATAATTAAGTTCACCAAGTAGGGAAATTTCAAATTCTTGCTACATCACTGAAGCAAACTTCTGACTCATGGATTCTTCATGCTACCAAAGATAATATCATCAACATAAAACACAACAATTAGCAATTTATTATTTTCAATATTTTTGGATAAATAGCTATCTACAAAACCTTTTGTGAAACATTATTGTTGTAGATATTTGTCAAGATGGTAATACCAAGCCCTTGGAGCCTGTTTCAGACCATAGAGAGCCTTTTTGAGCTTGCATACAAGTTTTGCATCATTTCCAAGAATGAATCATTTTGGTTGTTCAATATAAACTTCCTCTTCTAAATCTCCATTAAGGAAAGATGATTTTACATCCATTTGATATACTTTGAATTTTCGAAAACTAGAAAGAGCAAGAAACGTCCTTATGGCTTTAAGTCTGGCAACTCGTGAAAAAGTTTCTTCAAAATCTATACCTTCTTATTGAGCATACCCTTTACAAATAAGTCTTGCCTTGTTTCTAATAACTTCTCCATTTCCATTCAAATTATTCTTAAATATCCATTTTGTTCCTATAACATTTTTATCATGATGTCTAGGAACTAATTCCCAAGTATCGTCCTTTTCAATTTGGTCCAATTCTTTGTCCATGGCGTTGACCCAACATTCATCTTTGCAGGCTTCATTTACATTCAGAGGTTCTGCGAAGGATAGTAATGCTAGGTAACTTGAGGTCCATGTAAGAGTTCTTGTTGTCTTTACTCCAGACCCTTTTCTCCTAGAATTTGAGAGTCTAGATGATTCTTCTGAACATACCTGGAAGGAGTCTTTTCCCTATTTGTTGTATCTTCTTTTGGTGTTCCACTGGTTTCTTCTTCTATATCATTTTGATTTGATGTGGGAAAGGATTCCTAATATTTGTCATTGTCATATTCATATGTTGATTTCATTTGTTCCAGATTTCTGCATGCTTCATCAATTACAACATCAATGCTTTAAAAATTTTTCCGAAGTCTTTTATTATAACTTTTGTATCCTTTACTTCTGGATGAATAGCCAAGAAGAATACCTTTGTCTACTCTGGGTTCAAACTTGCCAATTTTTTCATCAGTTCTTTTGGTAAAACATTTTCTTCCAAAAACTCTAAAGTATTTTACAGTAGGAGGCTTACCATACCAAAGTTCATGTGGAGTTTGATTTCTATTTACCCGAATATTTTCTTTGTTGAGAATAGTCATAGAAGCAAATGCAACTTCACCCTAAAAGGTTGCAGGAGTTCCAGATTCATCCAACATAGCTCGAGCCATTTGTTGAACTATTATGTTTATCCTTTCTACCACAACATTTTGCTGAGGAGTTCTTGTGGTGGAGAATTCCTTTTTTATTCCATTTTGTTCACAAAAGTCAAAGTATTCATGTGATATGAATTCTCCCCCTCGATTAGATCTGAGACATTTGATTTTTCGATCTAATTCATTTTCAACTAAAGATTTCAAGGCTTTAAAATTTTCAAATGCTTCATCCTTGTGCTTTAGAAGACCTATCCAACACATCCTGGAAAAATCATCAATGAAAAAAATAAAGTATTCTTCTCCACGAGGTGACTTTTTCCTTGTTGGTCCACATAGATTAGTATAGATGAGTTCAAGTGGCTTACTTGCTGACCCTTCCTTTTCAATGAAGTGAGCTTTGGTTTACTTACCAATTTTACATGGTTTGCATATGGTATTTTCTGGGATGCTGATATCTGGAAGATCATGAACTACCTCGAGCCTGCACGTTTTTCTTATTTGAGAAAAGATTAGATGTCCCAATATTCTATGCCACAACTAGTTTTCATATGTTTTTCTTAGATATCATTGTTGTTGTCCTCCTTTGAGTATGTATAAGTTGTTTGGAGTTCTTGTACCTTTGATCACGGTATTTCCTGTATCAAGCTCACGAATGACACATCCATTTGATCGAAACACCACTTCATCTCCTTAATCACACATTTTACTGACACTCAATAGGTTATGCTTTAAACCATCCACATACATGACATTTCCAGCTGTAACCTTTTGTTTCAAGAAAACAAAACCTTTACCTTTAATGACAGTTGGAGTGTCATTTCCAAATGAGATATTATTTTCTTTTTCTAAAGCATTATATGAATGAAGCTTCTCTTTATCACCTATCATGCGTTTGGAGCATCCACTATCGATGTACCACTGATTTTCTTGTCCTTCTACATACAAGGCTATACCACATCTTTCTAATTGAGATTCCTTCCTTCTCCATATCTTGGGATTTAATGGTGTTTGATCCTTTTGAAGTGTTGGCTGAAATTTACTCCTGCATTCAGATTCTTCATGACCAAAGTTGTTATAAATCGAGCATTCTATTTCATTTTCAAGAGAAAAGTTGTTATAGGAGATTTTCTTGATTCCTGTTACACTCCTTTGATTTCGTGCTTCTCTAGTCATGATGGTTTTGTAAGCAACACATTTAGTAGCCTTGTGCCCAAAGTTATGACATGAAAAACATTTCCCATTAAAGAAGTTTCTGCAACCATAGAATCTTTTGACATTGTTTACTTGTTGGTTATGGATTTTAATGATAGTCATTCTTGGAGTAAATTGAGAATGATATACTTGATGAGTAATTTTAGGCCTTTGCTGATGATTGACATATTATTGACTGGTCTTTGCTGCATCAAGATAGCTTCTGGTGGAGGTTAATGACTTCTGTGATTGAGATGATTCTACAGTATATCCAAGACCTTCCTTTATCAGAGGAGAATGCTGAATATTGATAATTTCATTTAAATTTTCTAATCCTTTAGAAAATATAAGATTGAGAGATTTTGTCTTCTCAAGATCTTTTCTTAGATCCACAATTTCACATTCTAGATTTTCATTATGTTTTTCTCTTTCATCGAGTTGGTGTGTCAAAGTATCTATAATCATATTATTTTCTTCTAAATAGATTTTGAGATTAGTGATTTATTCAAGAAAATCTTCCTCTTCCAAAGAATCCAAGAAATCATCATTTTCATAAGCCATGAGTAGTCTGTAATCTTGTTCAGTTTCATCTTCATCACTATTAGATAAACCATCACTATCTTCATGAGTATAGTAACTCATTATCTTCACAACCTATTTTCTATTGCCTCTAGAATATTCCTTTCCATTTTCATATTTATCTTTATGAGGAAATTTGGTAGCATAGTGACCAACCCTACCACAAGCAAAGAATTTGAAAGGTAGCTTACCTCTGAATATTCTGGAACCCTCTTGAAGCTTCCTGACAAAATTTACCTCATCCTCTTCTTCTGAAATGTGTCCTGATTCATTGTGCTCTTCCTTTTATTTTCCCTTTGTTGATGCTTTAAAAGCTTCTTCCCTCATATATGGTGGACCTCATTTTCTCATATCAAAGGTAGTTAGGATTCCATGGAGTTGAGTCACTATAATAGTTTGAAGATATTGTTTTTCTTCTATTGCAAACACTTTTGACTCAAATTTAGAAGACAAAGATCTCAAAATTTTCTCAACTAATGTAACTTCCTTTATTTCTTCACCAAGATTCTTCATACAATTAACAATCTCATCTATATGTAAAAAGTAACTGCCAACATTCTCATCACTATGCATCTTAAGAGTTTCATACTAAATTTTGAGAGTTTGAAGCTTAGATTGTTTTACATGAAAGTTTCCTTTGTAACTCTGAATGATTTTGTCCCATATGTCTTTCGCTGTCCTGAGCTGCATGAATTTGACAAATTCTGATTCTGACTCACTTCCCAATAATGTATTGATAACTTTGGCATTAGTTTTGTATAGCTTATTTCCTGTAGAGTCTAAAGGAATTGTCGATGGAAATTGATATCTTTCTTCCACAATTTCCAAAACATCTGCTCCAAGTGATTTTAGATAGGCTCTGGTCCTTATTTTCCAATATACTAAGTTGCTCCCATTGAAGATAGGTGGTCTCATGGATCCCATGCCTTCACAATTGTTCATCTTGAAAGATATTCCTTGAAGTGATCAAGCTTCTTCTGAAGGACCTGCTCTGATACCAATTGTTGGAAATAATACTGAGAGGGGGGTGAATCAGTATTATCAGATCAATACCTTTTTATTTCTCAAACAAATTTATATACACTACTTCTGTGAAGTTAAATTGTGTGTACAGACAACTATGATTAGAGAAACCAGCGTACACCAGAATCATGATAGTTAAAGAATAAGACAGGTGTGCATAATTAGATGTAGCCCAACCAATATGAGATCATTCAATGATAAGTCATTTCAGGTTTCATGATCCTGATCCAAAATTGAATTCAATGTGCACATAAATATTTCAAATCAAATCAAGTACATAGCCCCTGCAACATAAAATATACTTCAGATAGAAGTATTCCTTAGAAACCCATTCACTTGCACACTTGGCCTTATGATCTTCTCCTCATATAGTTTTAAGCCTTTCTCAATACCTTGGAGCAAAACCACTTAGGACCAACACCTTGGACCAAATACATTGGACCATTACCTTGGACCAAATACCTCGGACCAAATACCTTGGACTAAAACCTTGATTTTCCAACCTATACGCGATTTTCTGCTTGCGAGAATGCACACATACATATACACTCTTTTGGATTTGTTAACTCACGTGTATACGCTGCTTGGACAAATTTAACCAGTGTATATCTCTCTTTCTTCAATCTTTGGAGACTGATCTATAATCCTTTGATGTTAACCTGTTGCACTGTCAACTGTCATCTGTGTGAGTTTCCATGAAGGACAACACTTGTATCAGAATGCGAACATTTGCATATGATTATTTCTCCTCCAACAGTTTGAGCACCCTATCAACATGTTGAACATGATCCTTTCAAGACTTGCTGTAGATTAATATATCATCAAAAAATACTATTTTTTTATTATAAGGAAGGGTTTGAAAATGAAATTCATCAAACCTTGAAATGTGGAAGGTGCATTAGTAAGGCCAAAGGGAATGACCAAAATTTCATAATGACCCTCATGAGTTCTAAATCATATTTTCGGAATGTCTTTAGTCTTTATTCTAATTTGATGATATCCTAAATGAAGATCCAACTTGGTGAAGTAAATTGCTCCATGTAATTCATCCAACAATTCATCAATGATATGAATGGGAAATTTATATTTAATAGTTTGTTGATCTCCCAATAATCCACACACATATGCTATGATCTATCCTTCTTGTGCACCAATACTACTGGAGCTGATAAAAAACTTTAACTAGGTTGAATTATACTAACCTCTATCATTTCTGCAGCCATATGCTCATTTTCACTGTTTTGGGCATAAGGATATCTGTATAGCCTGATGTTTGGAGGGACAATTCCTGGAATAAAATGAATAGCATGATCATGAATAGGTGGTATGCTTTTGGGATTCTCAAACAACTTAGAATGACTGTCCAAGACTTTTTCAAGATATGGAGAAATAAATGATTTCGATGTTTGAACCCCCAGTGAGAAAAATTGTCCAATTACGCCTCATTGTTCTTTCTTTAGAATATTTTTCATGCTATTAGAGCTGATTATTTTTCCTGGTTTTGTTACAATACCTCTTAATTCAACTTCCATTCCTTCCCAAAAAAAATCAAGAAAAGTTCTTGAAATTGAAATCTATTGTCCCCAAATATTGTAACCAATGGACTTCTAGTACAACATCAACATCACCCATTAGAATGGAAAGCATTGGAATATTCAATACATATTCCCACATAGTTAGCTTGATATTATGGCACTTTCCAAAGAAATTTATAGCTCCTCCATTTGCAAGCATCACCTGAAATTCTGGTGCTAGATATAGGAAGCAATTATTTTCTTTGACTATCTTACAATGAATAAAATTATGGGTATTACCTGAATCAATCAACACTATTACCTTTTTTGTCTTGATATATCTTCTATCTTGAGAGTTTGAGGAGTGGTAATTCCTTCCAATGGATTACAAGATATGGTTAGATTCATTCCTTCTTTCTCTTGGGTTGGTTCCTAGTGTATATCCTCCTCTTTTGATGTTTTTTATTATTTTTATTCCTGCTCTTCACAATCCATGTAGAATAATTCTTCTCAGCACACTTATGACCTTTAGTGTATTTTCTATCACAACTATAACAAAGCCATTTTTCTCTTTTTTCCTCCAATTGTTGTGGTGTCAACCTTGTAGGTTGTGGAAGTCTGGAAGCAACAATACTTCCATCTTTATAGTTGCTAGTGGTAGACTTCCTTGTTGCCATAATCTTTCTTTCAACTATTTTTTCCACCTTGAATGCCTTCGTCAACGAATCAGGTTCCCAAAGATGAACATAATGTTGAATGTTATATTTTAAAGTCTCTATGAAGACATCAATCCTATGCTCCTCTAGAATATTAGTTATCTAATATTCAATTTTTGGAAGTCTTCAATGTGCTATGCCATTGAACCCTTTGGTTTTAGATTTAACAATTAGCTAAAGAAGGTGTTTCTCTTTGAATATTCATTATGTGATATCATTTACTCTGTAAAAATTAACCAGGTCAAAAGTGGTTTACGAGAGAAAATCCATCTATACCATACAAACTGATTGAGTTATAAATATAAAGATGCAATACGTACCTTTTGTGAGAGTTGTACAACCTATAGACCAAAATATTTCTTTATATATAGTATCCATGTTACTAGATCCTTTTCATAAAAATTACGCATATATATCTTTGGAATGTGGTGGTTCTTAAACCCCACATTGGAGTCTCTAAAGTCATAATTCATATTCCTTTTTTCCTCACTATGATTTTTATGGATTACCTTGTCACATTCACGAAGCATTTTTTGCAAAAACTTTGTCAACCCTTTCAGCTTGACATTTATCACATCTATGTCTACTTGAAAAACCTCCATATTTCCTTTTCTACCATCCATGTCACCTTTTAGTTCATATTTCGTTTCTCTTTGTTATAGCAAAATTTATTGCTTTTGGTCCTATAATTTTGATATATCATGCTGCAATTGTCCTTCATTTTGCATCATAGTAGAGATTTTTGAGGGCTTAATGGGTGTAGAAGTTTTTTGTTTGGGAGGTATTTTAGAACCCAATACTAATATATCTATGCTTCAATATTCCCTTGGAATCACTTCAAACTAATTTTTCAAACAAAATTTATGCATTTTTTAAAAAAATTACACATTATTTTCTTGCTTTCAGGATCTCGATATTTAATGGCTGTAACTCTGTAATTTAAGATATACAAGGTAAAAAATTCCTTCCTATGGTAGCCCTCTAAGTCTTATTTCCAAAACCAAAAGTCAAACCAAAATTGGATTCTTCAAGATAATTTTATGTCAAATCTCCCACAATAACCTAATTATGGATTGGTTCAATAGAGAAAACTTGTACATAATGCCACGTGTCACTATTATACCCTTTGACCTTGAAATTAATATAAAAGAAACTAAATTCCATTCTATTTCTTTCACATTTTATGAAATTTCAATTTGATTCTGGAAGAGAAAGTTATGACGATTTTCCCTTGGTCACTTGTTGAGACTGAATTTTGGAGCATGAAAAAAACATAACGTCTTTGGATCATATCTCATAAACTATAGCAAAATAAGATCTTAAATTTTGGAAAAAAATTCGCCAAGATTTCATATCCGTGTGGTCAAAATTTTAGCTTCTGAATATTCATAGAGAATACGTTATAACAAAAATTCCACGATGGCTTGTTTGAAGCATTGAAACCCTAGAAACCAAAGCTCTGATACTAAATTTTATGCAACCAACTCACAAAAATATAGATCAACGACTTAAAAAGTATCTTCTTCTAGGGGAAACATCCTTTACATTACCTAAATGAACAATTATTGGATGATACAAATGAAAATACCTCCTTTGTATATAAAGGACTCTAAGGGGTCACAAAATAATCAGAGCCTACATAACAATAATAATGTAAGGGTACACCAATAACAATAGTGGGATTCTTTGGGGAACAAGAATAATATATATAGGGGCTACATCGGCACAACAATAACAATAATGGGGCTACACTAACAATAACAATAAGGGGGATACACTAGTAATGTAGGGACCTAAGAATAAACAAACGGATGACTACTATCAACAATCAAATTAGAATTTTCACTTAAAATTTTAGACCTCAACATATTGTTAAAATTTGTTTAGACCTCAACATACCTTAAAATTGATAACGAAGGTTTAGTGAATATGTGAGAAACTTGTAGACCAATAGGAAAATCAACCATGAACGAATGACTACTATCAACAACAGAATTAGAAATTTAACTTAAAATTTCAGACCTCAACACACTATTAACATTTGTTCAAGCCTCAAGATACCTTAAAATTGATGCCAAAGGATTAGTGAAGATCTGAGAAACATGTAGTTCAGTAGGAAAATTTACCAATCTAGATAACTTCCAAGCCAAATAATTGTAGTTTAGTGGGATGAAATGATGAATGCCAAACTCTATCATTAATTGTTGGAGCCAAATAAATTCCTATCTATCAAGAACTGCATAACTAGATGAAAAAATATCTGTGAGTATCACATAGACACAATATATGTTTTCTTCCTCTAAATGTGAACTATAGGATGAGAATGACAATAATTGGACCCTGTAGGAGTGAATAAACTATCCATTCGGAAGAGGAATGAAATCCATGTGTAATTGTTCATCGATGAAGAATACTCCTCTTCTATGGAAAGATTCCATTCATATATGGGAGAGCTATTATGGAAAATGTGAAATGGCATGACTCAAAAGGGAGACAACAGTGGTTGGTGACTAAATATGGTGAGTAATAGAGGAATTTTTGGGTGATAGTGGAGTGGGTAGAGTTCTCTACTCACATTCAAGGGTCTTAGATTTTGTTCAGCCTAGACATGCCTTTTGCCTTGCTTTTTCAATGCATACCATTGTAGGTTTTTGTTTCTCATCTCCACTGGATCTATGTTGTATAGTTCTCTTGGACCTGTGGCCAGGTTTTGGGTTTTTTTATGGCATATACAGGATACCAATTTTTTTGTTGATACTATTGTACAAACATTTGATATGCTACTTTTTGGTGTTCTTGCCTTTTGGTATGATATATTTCAAAATATTTTTTTGGGGAGATTGTTTGTTCCTACTTAATTATTTTCATATTGCAACAATTTACAATTATATTCCAGCTTGCAAGTGCATATATAAAATATAATTTTCTTTATTTCTCTAGGAATGAAATGAAGCATCTCTTTCCTTAAAAAAAATAGCAATATATGAATGGTATATAATCAAAATAGTATGGTCTATAAAATGTGCAAATTCCTATATATCTAATATAATGAGACATTTATAATTTTTTATTATTATTAGATTTGACAAATGATATT
>APFE030253403.1:65530-100180 GCA_000404065.3 Pinus taeda | reverse complement strand
AAAATTGAGATACATAATATTTAAGAAGGAGAAAATAAAATGGTAAAATTTTCAAACATCTAGGGGTGAGATGTCCATCGTTGTGTAGGGACTAATAGTTGTTACAATACTAGTCCTCCCAAGCCACCAGAAATTGAGAGATGTGCAACCAATATTTAAACAAAAATATATAACATTAAGTGCAAATATTTTTTAGTTTATGTCCAAAATTTCCCAAAATATTGGGGCCCATAACTCTCCATAAGTAGCCTTTTAAAGATCAAGAGTACAAAACATCTTGTCCCAACTAGGAAATAAATAAAACCATAAATCTTTTCAAAATGGCCTATTCCAGAAATACAAAGTACCCATCACTTCAACTGACTCGTAAAATTCCCTGGATATTCCACTAGACACTTTGTCACAATAGATCTATTAAAAATCTAAGATTCTACACTATTACAGTTTTATTTAATTTCTAGATCTGTAAAATTAACTGTAATTAGTGCATGCATATAAAACTAAATCAAGGAGAAAAGTAGAGAATGAAAAATAAGATCACATACTCATAATACACAAGATATGTTCTATGGGAAACCCTTTAAGGAGAAAACCCAAATGGAAGGTGAGGTCACTTCGCTCTCTTTCTTTTTGTGGAAATATGGTTGCAGATACAAAGAAGTAATGTTTGTGGCCGATGGGCTGCTACAATGCACATATCCTCTCTATGTGCTCTACCTCCTATCTCTCCTGGCTATCTTTGCTCAACTATGGAACAAAATTCTCTCAAAAGAATGGAATGCCTCTTCCTCCTAGTGGCTCGGTTATAACACAACCCGATAACCTATTAGTGGTTAAGCTTGACTACATAAACTCTTAACTAGAGTTAAAAAATAGACTCTTCTAGAGTATTTTACATCACAAACACGTGGCTCGACCATTTTCCATGAATGATGGGGGCTGATGTGGCATATTCCCGAACTATAGGTGTGAAAACAGGAAGGTCAACTTCTGAGTGACATAAACTTTGCATACAGACTCTAATTGACGTGATTCTTGTGTTGTTGGAAAGCTCTTCATGTGTAGAATAGCATTAAGGGGTAAACACATAAGTGGAAAAGTTTTACCCTGAAAAAATTCATTTGGTGCCTCAAAACACTCCCAAAAGGTTTCATACCTCGTTTCGCCAAACTAGGCCTCGCAGGTAAAAATGGTCCCATGAGCTTATTCCTAGATGTTTTCCACTCCAAATGCATCGAGATGGATGAAAAAAATATAATGATCCAATTGGGATCACACCTCCCCATTTTTGGAGGCTTTTGGTCCCCAAAATATTTTACTGAATGAGGTGAGGAAATGTTTCCTCCACCTTATCTCTCATGTATCATGTAGCTTTTCCTGGAAGTTGTCCCTTCAACCCAATTTTCAAAAGTTCCTGTTTCCCTTGTCTGGTAGTTCTATACCTCTTCTACAAGAATGTCTCCTCTGTCAACTCTTCTTGAGCATTTGCTACCAAATCCTCCACAGAAGGTAGGACTTGTTCCTCTTCCTGATCTAGCATGGAAGACTCATAGAGTTTCAAATTATCTACATTTACAACTGAGTAAATGTGCATATATGGTGGTAAACTAGGTTGATAGGCATTATCACCCACCTTTTCCAGTATCTCAAAGGGACAATACCTTAGAGCCTTTATTTTCTTACTAGGTCCCTGCAACCTCTCCTTGTTCAACTATAGCCATACTTTGTCTCCCACCTTGAATGATTTCTATATTCTGTGCTGATCATGCCTAACCTTACACTTCACCTGCGATTTCTGCAGTGTTTCTTGTACATGTAGATGGATATGCCTGATCTTCTATATAATTTTTTTATCCCTCAAAGCATCTCCTATAAGGTCTTCCTTCACTCCTTGCTACCCATATGCAATATCCAAAGGTGAAGGTGGAAAATATCCAAAACAAGTTTCAAATGGGGATTTTTCCTGTAGAAGTGTGGACTGCTCTGTTATAAGAATGTTGTATATATACAAAATTTTCATCCTAGGTCTTCAGATTCTTCTGGTTGTAACCCCTCAGAAGCTGTACCAAAGTGATATTGACTACTTATGTCTTCCCATCTTTCTGTGGATGGAATGTTGTAGATCTTTTCAACTTTGTGTCCATCTTCTCCCATAATGTAGTCCAGAATGCGCTAGGAAATATTGTATCTCTGTCTCAAATGATGCTCCTTGGTATCCCAAAGTGTACCTAGACTTTTCCATAGAGAAAGTTTGTTGCTTCTTGTCCGTTGATGGTCTTTCTACAGTGCATCAGAATGTACATCTTGTTAAACTTGTCAACTACCATGAATAGGTATTCATGTCCCTTCCTAGTTGTCTGTAAACCTCCCATAAAGTCCATGGAAATGCTTTCCCAAGGACTACTAGGTACAAGTAAGGGTTGATAGAAACCCCATTTCTTGTTGCTAGGCTTGTTGGTACAACAAAGAATACATCCTCTTATGAACCTAGCTACTTGCTCTTGTATCTAGGGCCAATACACATACCTCTGCAAGTTAGCCATGATCTTCCCTACACAGAAGTTCCCCGCAACCTTGGAGGTGTGAGCCTCTCTAATTAGCTACAAACACTCACCTTTAGGAACACATAACTTTTCTAGCCCATAGAGTAACCCATCCTGGAGATGGTAGTCAATGGTGTTGTTGCCATGATGCACATGACTCCAACTCTGCAACCATTGATACACCTCCTTGAACTCCTCATCTTCTGGATATGCCTCTATGTATGCATCATGGGTGAATGGATCCATGTGCATAAGAGTCCCCAAAACTATAATCTTTTATGTGGGTGGCACTGAAAGCATATAAACTAACTTGTTTTTGCTGCCCTTCTTATACTTGATCACCAAATGAAACTGTTGTAAAAACCCCATCCACTTATAATGCTTGGTCTATTGTAGCTTATTTTGGGCCTACAGGTACTGTCATGGCTAGTGATCTATGTGGATTATTGTCTCCTTTCCCATTAATTAGTCCTTCCACTTCTTCACAGCTTGCACCATGGCATAGAGCTCCTTATCGTAAGTAGGGTTGTTAAGAAATTCCACATGAAATACTTCAGAATGGTAGAAAAAAGGTCTTCCTCCTTGTATCAAGGCAACTCCCATAGCATACCCGCTCGCACCTGTCTCCACTTCAAAGGGCCTTTGCAAGTTTGGTAATGCTAGAACTAGTGCTTCACTGATCTTCCTTTTTAACTCATCAAAAGCCTTCTAGTTCCCTTTTACCCATTGGAAACTCTTGCCACTTGCTATTATGACATGGAGCGGTGCTGCTACTGCTGAAAACGAGGCTATGAATTTCCTCAGGTACTATGCTTCTCCAATGAAACTCCTAACCTTAGTAAAATTAGTAGGCACTGGCTATTTCATGACGGCCTCCATCTTGGAAGGGTCTATCTTCAATTCTCCTCCACCAATCACATATCCCAAATACACTAAGGACTGTGCTGTAAACTCGCAGTTCCTGAGATTTGCTAGTAGCTGGTGCTTCTTCAATGTTTCCAGCACCTGCATCAAATGTAAAATATGCTCCTCCCAAGTAGCACTATATACGAGTATATCATCTAAATAGACAATAAAATATGATTCTATAAAAGGGTGCAATACATCATTCATTAGTCTCATAAATGTAGCTGGTGCATTACATAGGCCAAAAGGCATAAGTAACCACTCATAAAAACCTTGTCTGGTTTTGAAGGCAGTATCCCATGTATCTTGTTCTTTGACTCAAACTTGGTGGTATCCATATTTCAACTCCAACTTGGTGAAATATTTTTCTTGTTGCAACTGATCTTGCAGATCGTCTATCCTGGGTGGGGGGTATCTGTTCTTGAGAGTGATTTTAATCAATTCTATGTAATGTCTACACATCCTGCAAGTCCCATCCTTCTTTTGCACAATGATGATGGATGACCCAGATGGTGATGTACTCGGTCAAATGACACCCTGTTCGAGTAGCCGTAGCAACTATTTCTTCACCTCACTTGCTTCTATAACAGACTGCTTGTATAACCCAATATTTGGCAATGAGGAGTCTGGAAATAGTTAGATCTCATGCTCCACTTCTCTCTTATGGGGTAACCATTTCTATTTTTTTTTCTTAGTACACCCTTCTAGGGATGCCTTGCCTGTTATTGACTCCTCTACAGACTTATTTTCTCTTAAAAATAATAAAACATACTTCTTGCTGGAACTAATAAATTTCTTGGCTTGGTTGGCACTTACGAGTGGAATTTTCAACTTTCCTTTATGCACGTTAATGATGATTGATTTTCTATCCTTGATGGGTCGGTACTCGTTAGATCTCCTCATGATTATTGCATCACACATGTACATGTATGGACTCCCAAACATGACTCCACATACATCAAGGGGAAACACATCCATATCTACTTCATCAATAAAACCAACACTGATAAAAAAATCTAATTTTGGATTGTTTTTTTACCTTCAGCTCTGCATCCTTATGTACCCATCCTAGTGGATATGGGTTTGGATGATCAGAAAATTCCAACCCCAACTTCTTGACCAGATCTACTGTAATGATATTTTCTTGCAATCCTGAGTCAAACAGAGCATGAATCTTCGTCTTCTTGACTTGTATCTTTACATGGAAGAGTTTGGTCATTTCTTTCTCTTTCTGTTGCTGAAGGCTACTCAGATTCACCTCCTTCTCCACTGATGTACAAACGATCTTCTCATCCACATTTGAGTTGCTTTCAATTTGGTTTCTCGAATCAGTGGCCATGAGATTCTTCTTCTTATTATCTTTCTTCTTGTTCTTCGAGTTTAGTAGTGGATGCAACTTCCAACACTTCTCCTCTATATGGCCATCAATGTTGCAGTGGTTGCTAGGATATTTGCATTGGTGTGCTGTGGCTACCATATTTTTATCTTTCCCCCCTTTTTTATTATTCTTCCCCTCCTTAGAATGATTTTTTGTTCCTTTTACTTCGATCCACTTGATTGTGCTCTTTTCAGGTGTATGTTCTCCAGGTATTGTGCTTGTAAACAAGCCTCATCGAACGTTTTGGGCTTGAACAACATCACTTGCTCACACAAATGGCTGTGAAAACCTCCCAAATACTCAAGGATTACATTTGGGGTTCTTTCGAGAGATACCCAACATTATAGCCATCTTTCTCAATTTTGTGGTGTATTCCTACACACTTTAGCTTGACTTTTGCATGAAATAATGCCACCAGCATTGTTCTTCTACATACCTAATGGGATAAAACTGTGACCTAATGAGGATTTTGAAATCCTCCCACTTAGTCATTAGAGGGTCTCCCTCCAACCTTAGGGTTTCCGTATGGCTCTCCCACCAAGTCAGTGCATGGCCCTCTAATTTTAGCCACGTGAATGAGATCTTCTACCCTTCCTAAATCTGATGGACGCTGAAATAAAATTCGAATTGTTGCAATGAGTGGTTCAACTTCAGAGAATCTATATAATTGTGGTATGGCTTGATATCTACTTTTTGTTCCACTTTAAACAAGGATTGGTTCACAACACTTGAACTAGGTTGATCTTTTTCAAGTTCTTTCTTTAGCTGGTTATCTGGGTCTTCCCAATCGCCTGATCCCCCCTCTGATTTGTTCTCTGCATTCAGACCCCTGTATTCTCCAAATATCCCTAGATTATTACTTAGGGCCACCATGAGGAGGTTTACATTGGGGTTTATATCTGTGACTTGTTCTTCAAGCCGCAAAAACCTCACCTTTGCAGGATCATGAGGTTTATTTACAGATTCATTGCCCATGATTAGGGTTTTATGATTTTCGGCCTTGCCGGTCTAGATCCATGCAATATCCACAAAATACCCAAAGAAACTTGATCTGATATCAAATAATCCATAAACTACTATGGATATTCCACTGGATAGTTCATCACAATAGTTCTATTAAAAATCTGTGATTCTACACTATTACAGTTTTATTTAATTTCTAGATCTATAAAATTAACTATAATTAGTGGATGCATGTAAAATTAAATCAAGGAGAAAAATAGAGAATGAAAAAATACTCTCACACACACATAATATATAAGGCATTATCTTTGGGAAACCCTTTCGAGAGAAAACCCAGCGGGAAGGTGAGGCCGCTTCACTCTCTTTCTCTATCTGGAAATATAGTTGTAGATACAAAGAAGTAATGTTTGTGGCCTATGGGCTTCTACACTATGTAGATTGTCTATGTGTGCTCTACCTCCTATCTCTCTTGGTTATATTTTCTCAAATATGGAACAAAATTCTCTCGAAAGAATGGAATTCCTCTTCCTCCTAGTGGCCCGGTTATAACAAGGCCTGATAGCCTACTAGTGGTTAAGTTTGACTACATAAACTCTTAAATAGAGTTACAAAATAGAATCTTATAGAGTATTTTACATAATAAACACATTACTATCCCCTTTTCCATGAATATTGGGGGCTTACATGGCATCCTCCTGAACTATAGGTGTGAAAACAGTAAGGTCAACTTCTGAGTGGCCTAACTTTTGAATACAGACTCCAATTGACGCGAATCTTGTGCTGTTAGAAAGATATATGTGTGTAGAATAACATGAAAATGTGTTATTCTTAGTATGAAAATATTGACCCTCGAAAAACATCATTTTCCACCTCAAAACACTCCTGGAAGGTTTCAAAACCTGTTTCACCAAACTGGGTCCCGCCGTAAAAACGGTCTCGTGAGCTGATTCCTCCACTTTTCCTGCTCCAAATGAATAGATATGGATGAAAAACAATATAATGATCCAATTCATATCCTCAAACCCAAATGAATTGAATCTATGTATCCAAAATGCACATTCATACCTACACGTAATACAAGTTGATGTATGTAAGCCATAACTGTTGTGTTATTCAACAATTAAACCTACCGTGGTTAATAAATGACACCCAAGTCATTAAACTTTTTATTAAAACAAATCAAATCACATTGATCAACCATAACAAGTTATCAACCATTTAATCACATCCAAATCAATCTAGATCACACATTCAAAATTGAGAGATTGCAACCATGTCAATCGTTACTACCAATTAAATTGAAGTGCAAAAAAGTGTAAAAGAAGTTGAACCCTTGCTAAATTTGCATTTTTAACATTCAAACTATTCACCAACCCTTGAGACATACCATCAAAGAACATTTCACAGAGTAATTAGGTTATTTATTGCAGCTTTTGCGTAGATTAATTACAATTTTGTTTTCATTTCTCCATCACAGTTAATTTCACAGTAGATTCAGGTTATTTATTTCAGTTTTTGCACAATTTAATTATAGTTTTGTTTTCATTTTCTCATAATGGTGGATCTCTGTCCAAACTTATTGAAGGTTACCAATATTTATTTCAAATTTACATACTGATTGCTATTTGTTCTAAGTCATTTACTCTTACTTCTCTTATTGTTCTTACTAATTGAATTTAAAAAGAGTACAAAGGTCAATAAACATTCTAAAGTATCTAGAAAAAATATTCGTCACCAATCTCCTATGACTACTATAAATGTTATGCAACCAACTCACAAAAATATAGATCAACGACTTAAAAAGCATCCTCTTCGAGGGGGAAACCTCCTTTACATTACATAAATGAACAATTCTTGGATGATACAAATGCCAAGGCCTCCTTTGTATATATAGGAGTATAAGGGGTCATAATATAATCGGAGCCTACATAACAATAATAATGTAAACGCACAACAATAAAAATAATGGGCTTCTATGGGGCATAACAATAAGAATATGGGGGCTACATGGGCACAACAATAACAATAAGGGGGCTACACTAACAATAACAATAAGGGGGATACACTAGTATTAAAAGGACCTAACATGCCCCTCTCCTTAAAAAAAAGTGTTATCATCAACGCTTGAGTAGTTATGGATGTTTATGTATAAAATTATCATCCTCCCATGTGGAATCTTTAGTGGGTAAGTTCTTCCACTTAATGAGATACTGATTGATGGATTTCATAGCTATTGGGTTCCTATTTCCGTGACTGCTTCAAGCTCAAATATGATTTTTCCTTCTTCTTAAAGTTATGGAAACACTGTTTAAACTAGAATCTTGTCACCAATAACCTTATTTAAACATGAAACATGGAAAATTGGGTGTACTTCGGAAGATGCAGGAAACCCCAATTTGTATGCGATAGTACCAATCTTTTGCAACTAAGGACTGTAGTACTTGGGTGATAATTTATTATCATTCTTAGCTTGCTTGAGAGACATTTATTTGTATGGTTGTAGCTGTAAGAATACCTAGTAACCTACATCAAAACTTCTTTCATTGCAATGCTAATCTACCTGTTGTTTCATTTGATTCTGCGCTAGAGTGAGACTATTCTTTAAGTGTTGGAGAACTTGTTGTTGATCCTCGATGTGATCTTCCACTGCTTGAACCTTAGAATTTTCTCTTAAAGATGATGTGATGGGTGGTGGATGATATCCATAAAGTGCCATAAATGGGGTCATTTTTGCTGCAGTATGGAAAGAAGTGTTATACCACCATTCAGCTAGAGGTAATCACTTGACCAATTGTGTTTTTAATAAGATACAAAGCAACAAATATATCATTCCAAACATTTACTCACTATCTCAGTTTTCCCATTAGTTTGAGGATGATAAGATGAACTATGAGTTAATTGAGTACCAAGACAAGAAAATAATTGCGTCAAAAAATTTCTAGTTTAAATGGGATCTCTGTTACTTACTATAATCTTTGGGTTTCCATGAAGCTTTTGAATTGTTTCCATAATTGCAGTAGCAACTATACTGGATTTAAAAGGATATGAGATAACGCACAAAGTGTGCATCCTTGGTAAGTCTATCACATAGGAAATAATTAAGTATAACTTGGTCTAGTGTATAGTTAGGTAAAGTGTGTTTATTTAGTATGTACTTTTTGTAACTTATAATCCGATGGTCATGATATGTTCTAGACATGAAGTGATCTGACGATTCATTCTCTCCTCGGTATTATCGACACTTGATCCATGGCTTAACAACCTATTGGTCCATGATCTCTATTTAAATAGCATGGAGGGTTATTTGTTAGGTGACCATTCATGAGAGAAGCTTATGTAAATTTTCTTTCTTTTACATTAATAAATAACCTGAAGTGGACACGTTGGCTAAGGCCATGGACTGTTTCCCTCTTTGAGGGTTTTAACCATGTCAAAAATACTGGTGTATTGATATGTGATCTATTTGTGAGCGGTGTCCTTTGGTTTTCTATCTAAGGAACTTACCCTATAAATTCCTATATGATATCAGAGCTATTCAAGCGCCACATCCACTAGTGATCCAAATCTAAAAGCATAGTCAATTTGGATCAAAACAAGAAAACTCAAAATGTATTGTATATGTGTTTAATGACTCAGAGTAAACTGCTATTTAAGCAAAATGAATAAAGAACATGAGACAGTTTGATTAGAGTCTGCAAAATGGGAATGGTGAATGGTGAATGGTTGGCCAAAACTATCAAAACCCGTTAATTCAATCGACAAAGTAAAACAAAACTCTCAAGAAAAGAAAATTCTCTTGGTTATATTTTTATTATTATATATAAACATAATTGTTTTATCTTCTATCCCTTAAATCTATATCAAATTTACCCGAAATTTTATATTCTACTGCTTAACTTGTTCTTCCCGAAATTTTTATTTTCCCCCGTCACTTGTCTATCATAAATCAACAAACAGGTTAAAATAAGAAAATATCATGATTTAATTAAGAGGAGACAATTATACTTGGAAAAATTAAAAGTAAACTAATGAATACATTCATTTATAAATCTTAAATTTCGGAAAAGGTTACAAATCATCTCAAATAAATTTGGACTAATTAACATTATCTGTGGGTAAATTTAATTACTTTAATTTATGTTATCTAACTACAATTTTAAAATACCATAACATGGTTATATATTTAAATAATAAAATAAATTTTTTAAATTAAATAATATTTTTAATCTAGCTATCAATTTTTTATTATTACTTATTGGTTTTCAAAAAATAATTATTGCAATTTCTTTATTATAAGTTGATTTTGAGAAAATAATTATTACAAATGAAAAATAGTCAATAATCTTAATCAT
The DNA here is from genome assembly GCA_000404065.3 of Pinus taeda. Lineage (NCBI taxonomy): Eukaryota > Viridiplantae > Streptophyta > Pinopsida > Pinales > Pinaceae > Pinus > Pinus taeda. Next base: position 90,038 of record APFE030253403.1, on the reverse strand, counting down.
TGAGTTAAAGTTTTTCTAAAAAGATTTAAATTTTATTTTAATTTTGGATCTATCAAGTAAAAAGAGATTTCAAGCTTTGCACTAAAAAATAGATTTATATTTTCATGTCAATACTTGACATATCTTAAGTTAAAATGGACCTATGTTAATTTGAAAACATTGTGAGTTTTTGTTATTCAAAATATATTTTTGAATCTATAATTGATATAACACTATAAAATAAAGACTATGAGACACTTAAAATTTGCAAATTACACATTTTAAATTTAAGATTCCAAAAATCAAACAAAAGTTATCATAAAGTATACTCAAAAGTAAGCATGTAAAAATTAGAAAATTATTAATATTTATCTTAAAATTCGTAATTGGTAAGTATGACCCATTATCATGACATTGCTACTAAATCTGACAAAGCTTCAAAAATAAATTACAGGTGACCATGTATAAAAACAAGAACTTGTTGATTTTTGACCATCCATAACTCATTTATTTATTTTTAAGGCTTAATCAAATTTCTTAACAATTTCCAATGGGCCACACTTCTTACTCAACTAAAAAATCAATTGTAATAAATACAAAATTTCAGATAAATATTATAATTATGCTTTTATAAATATTAATTATTTTTATATTATTAAAAAGTTTAAATTATAAACCATTATTATTTAAAATTTCTTTCTCTATATAATATATATAATATATATATATATATATATATAATATAATAATTTAAGAATATAAAATTGAATATAATAAACTTGTTATTTTTATTATTTTTTATTTTATTATTACTTTATTCAAAAGATATTATATTTAATTATATATCTATTTTATTAAATCATCTTATTAAATATGAAAATGCATTAATTTTTCAAATTTAATTTTATATTGAACACTTAGAGAATGCTCTAATATAACAACTTCTGCTTAACTAAAGCTTCTTTGTGCAAAAAATTATGAGCTAATAAAAAAACCCAAAAAACTAGAGCATTTAAAAATAATTCTTTTATATATATATATATAATATATTAAAATTTTATATATTTCTAACCTGGTTATGAATTAAAGAAATATACACAATGAATTAAAAGAAATATATTTTGTGAAAACAAAATATAGTCCAATAAAGGCTTAATGTAACTATTTTCTCTTTTGATCTTAAATTTTAGGCAATATTTATTTTACAACGATTTTTCTTTTTAAACTTTATTCTTCTCTGTTTTTTTAATCAAAATTTAAAAATTTTAGGGTTTCCCTATAGTTACCAAATTCTAGTTCGAATTGGAATTCAAATTCAAATTCAGATTCTTGCAAATATTTAGATACATTATTTTTTCAATATTTTAAAAATTTGAAATATACAATATAATTGAAAATACCAGAAACATCTTAAAAATCATTGTCAAATACCTAAATAAAAATTATAGTTTTACTTAAAATAGCATATTGTGAGAATTTTTGTGTTCATCCATATACACAATTACACCATGTATTGAAAATTTTCATTAAAATTCTACATTAAAGTAAACCATATAAATCCTACATTAAAAATAACATTTATGTTTTAAATGAAATCATATATTAAATATATGTAATTGTTTTACTCTCCTTGTAAACCTGAACCCGAATGTAACACCTATCAGATGCAAACCACAGAAAAAAAAGGGAATGATAATAATATTTGATTAACAATAACATCTATTTTGTGATTAATATTTTCACTCTGCAACGCAATCTCCAAGTTTTACGATGGATTCAAATTTATATTTCACATGGCTTCCCATTGGGGTCGACATACATGACTAGACTTTGGTTTATTTGTTATGAGTACCTATTACATGTGGCAATAGCACAGTTAAACCCGCTGCATGGACTCATCCTACTCGTCCCTTCACTGTTCCAGTGTTCTATACTATTTGTGGTTGGATTACACCTTAGGGTTTCGTCCAGATTGGTATTTGACTGATTCCACAACCATTCAAGGATTTCTTATCGGCTTTCTTATCTTGTGGGAGGCAGTCAGAACCGATATCATTCTTAGGGAGGTGAGGATGCATGTCTTCATGCCACCCATTAGTTTTTAATATTTTAATTCGTTTCCAAACTCAGTTAACTGATGGTTTTCCTGTTTACATGTGGCCGCCATCTGCTGGGGTTCCCCAGTCTCAGGTATGCTCACAACACTCTCGGCCTTCTCTTCAGGTTTATTTATTAACTGGTTTAGTCTCCTTACATTGACCCTATGTCTTCTCGTCATATGCTTGTAGGTATTAGCTCGTAACCGATTTATGATTTTCTTGGCTAAAACGGCATCAATCATATCCTGAGGATTTAAGGACCTCCGTTGTTATTTACAGGTTAGAACTTGTCACTGGTTCTTTAGATGTTTAGGTGATAGCTATGCGGATGATTCGTCTTGTGAATTGGTTGATTCTGGGCGGAGCGTATACGCCTAATTCCGCTGGTGCAGATTATGTTTTGATGGATGTTCTATTAATTTGTTTTGTGCACTTCGTTGAGGCCAGTTCTTAGTTGTATAAATCGTGCGATTCAGTCGAGGGTTGTCCTCCTCGGTTAAAAAGTGTTTTGAACAGTCGTTTTAATGTCTTAATATTTATAGTAATCCGCCGTCAAGGCTTAGTTTCCAAATTTAAGGGTCTCTTTTTTAATTTAATGTCTTTGAAACCTCAATGGTTGCTGGGCCAGACCTGCCACTATCGACTCAACTCTTATCTAAATTTTTTGTCTTCTCTTTTAGATGGAATGAACTCTAGTTATGGGTACAGTATTATGTGTTTAATTATAATAGGTTGAATGAATCTTTATTGTGCTTATGCATTATGGAAATGAATGGTACATGGTGACATCCTTTCACTATTTGTTTTTAAAGTGACTGTATAATAAATACATGGAAATCTCTAGTTATTTGGGAATATTCGCTGCTATCACTTATTTCCCTTCTTGATTTCTATCTATCCAAGGCTTCGAACCTATTATCATAGAATTTAATTACCTATCACAAAGATACAATCTTTCACCGTTTTATTTGTTCGTGAGCAATTATTTGTTACAACAAAAATAATTATAGCATGCATACAAACTATTAGTATTGCTTGTCTTAAAGTTCACTATCTACTCTTATGAGTTTAATAAATACAATTCTATTCCACTTAGATAATATGCATTGCCTCGAATGACATTTTCTTATTCTATTTTTAGTTACAACTTTATGGAATTTACATCTCTAATTAATTATATTTCCAAACTTTATGGAATTTACATCTCTAATTAATTATATTTCCAGAACTAGTATTTTCATGTTAAATCAACATTTCTTAAAGAGAAATTTAAATTAGTATCTGTTCACAGAATTGTAATTGTAACTTGTGTTCTTGCTTGGCAAGTCTTGCCACGGAGACGGGTGTCTGGAAATTGTCTAGGCTCTCGTGTGAGCACTTCCTTCTCCACACAATCAATTGAGTCCACTATAGTCAGGTACATTGGGCCTCAAGACTCATTGTCCAACCTCAATCGAAGTCTTTCTCACTGGTTTATTTCACCCAGCTCAAGGATATTTGGGTTTTTTTCCTCCCCTTTCTAGAATCCCCTTCCGGTCTATATGTCAGCCCCTCTCCTTTAGATGACTAATGGTTTCTTTTATTTAGCTATTTCTAGAGGTTAACAACTTTTTCTTTCAGTTCTTGTTAAAATACTTTAACTCATAATTATTCATTAATTAGGTAACATAAATATATCTTAGCCTCTCACCCTCAGTTATTTAACATTTCAAAAACATAAAGTAGAAAAAGCTAATGGAGTAAAAATTAAAAGTAAAACTTAGCAACCACAATAACTGTTCATATAGTTTGGGGTGTTACATATCCCTCCATATGGGGAACACCATCCTTGGTGTTCTTTCTACTTTAAGAAAATAATGCCAGATAAGCTTTTAGCATAAATTCCTCTTCTTCCTGAGGTGGCCTCGTCTTGGCCAAAGTGATTCCACTGTGCACTTTAACCTGGGTGATGGCTTACTTCCGCAAGGTGGTTTATCTCTGATTGAGAATACGAAGAGACTTTGCGAGAAATTCGCCTCCTGATTTGACCTACACATATAAAATTCATAGTCACAACTTTCTCAAAACAATTAATCTAAAAGTTATGTATTCTACTAACTTATTACATGTATATTTTTCCAGCGAATTATATGTTGAGGATTGTACACATTTTTTAGCAAGGAAACATGGAAAACATTGTGGACCCGGATGTGGCTTGGTAATGCAAGCTTGTATTCTACAAGTCCAATCCGTTCTAAGACTTGAAAAGGTCCACAATATTAGGGTGATAACTTAGCGCAACCCCTCCACTATAAGGAACTTTTTCAGGGCTTTACGCTTAGGTTTACATGATACTCCAACTGGAATTCTTTTTATGTCCTCTTTTTATTTGCGTACACCTTTTGTTTATCTTGGGAGACTCTTATATTCTGTCAAACTTTTTTAACCGTCTCCTCCATTTCGCTAACATGTCAGGGCCCAAGGCTAGTTTATTGACTGGACTATTCTAATCTATGGGCACCCTGCACCTTCTTCCATACAAGACCTCAAAGGGGATCATGCCCAGCGATTCATGATGTCCATTATTATAAGCAAATTCCACTATGTGGAGATAGTCTTCCCACTTATGTGGCTATTGCATCACAAACATATATAACCTATCCTCGAGAACTTGATTCACTCATTTAGTTTGACTGTCCGTTTGAGGATGGTAAGCGGTACTAAATTGAATTTGGGTACCCAACCCTGAAAAAAAGTGTTTTCCAAAATGTGGATGTAAATTTTACATCCCTATCAGAAATTACCACCTTGGGTATTCCGTGTAGACGAAACATTTCCCTCATAAATATGTATGTAATGTCCACAATTTTGTAAATGGATTTCACAGGTATAAAATGAGTGGTTTTGCTTAGCTTGTTCACCACCACCATAATTGAGTCATGCTACTTCTTAGTTCAAGGTAAGTTGGTGATGAAGTCTAGAGAAATGGTCTCCCATTTCCACTCTAGAATGGGCAATTTTTGCAACAACCCAGTGGGATGCTGATGCTCCACCTCCACCAAATGATACTCCAAACATTTGGATAGGTACTTAGTGAAATATTTCCTTAATATGGGCCATAAATAACCTTTTTTGATGGCTAAAAATAACTTCTGGTATCTTAGGTGGCCAACATACCGTTTCCTATAGAATTCATCCAATATCAATTATTTTACAAAATTTTGATTAGGAAAATACACTCGATTTTTGGAGGTGAGTACATTATCTGAATTTATTTCATAATCTGTTATTTCCCCTTTCAACTGAGCTTCCCTTGACTTTTGCCAAGGAAAGGTGTACTCTGGGTCCTTAAGTGAGGCTTCCTTAATTATTTGAGGGATCCTTGATCGTACCTAGCTAAATTGGACCTCATAAATACAATGTAATTTTCTTCTTATTGCGTCAACCACTCTAATTTATTTCCCTTATAGATGTTTCATTTCGAAATAAAATTTACTCAAAAATGCTATCCATCTAGCTTGCCGAACATTTAAGCTAGACTAGTTAAAGAAATTTGTAAGGATACTATGATCTGTTAATAACAAAAATTTCTTCCCCAACAAGTAGTGTCACCACATTTAAGTGCCTGTTAATTCAAGATTGTAAGAAAAATATCATTGCTCATATTCCGTCAATTTTTGTGATTTGTAGGCGATGACTTTCCCTTCCTGTGTCAGCACTCAATCAACACCTTCTTTACTGGCATCCGTGTAAACTACGAAAGACTTTTCCATATCTGCTACTTTTAACATGGGTGGAGTGGTAAGTAGATGTTTTAGTCTATCAAAGCTTTTTTAACATTCAACTATCGATTGAAAGGTGCATCCCTTCTTCTGTAATGAGGAATTGGGAAAGCGATTTTCGAAAATCCTTCAATGAACTGACAGTAGTACCTGGACAAGCCCAAGAATGACCTAATATCAAAAAAATTCCTTGGGGTGGTCTGGGTTTTAATATTTTTCAATCCACTATTATTCCATCTACTGATATAACGTGAACCAAGTACTGTATCTAACTTTTGAAAAGCCTCACTTTCTATATTTGGCATATAACTGATTTTCTCGCAGAATTTACAACACTATCCTCAAATGATTTTCATGCTCCTCCTGATTCTTGGACTAAATTAAAATGTCAACCATAAAAATAAATATAAAATTATCAAGATATGGCTGGAAAATACTGTGTGTCAGAATCATAAAAGTAGTTGGGGCATTTGTGAGGCCAAATGGCAACATCACTAACTCGTAATGACCATAATGAGTTCAGAATGCAATTTTATAAATATCTTCCTCCTTTATCCTTATATAGTGGTAGCCAGACCTTAAATCGATTTTTGAGAATACTTTGGCTCTTTACACCTAATCAAATAAATCATCAATATGTGGCAAAGGATATTTATTTTTGATAGTCAGTTTATTTAGCTAACAATAATCGATGCATAATATCAAAGTTTCATCCTTCTTCTGTATGAACAGTATGAGGGCTCCCCAAGGAGACATGCCGGGGTGTATATAACCTTTATCTAGAAGTTCTTGAAGTTGCATTTTTGAGTTATGTTAACTTAGGTACGCTCATTTGATAAGGGGCCCTCGTATAGGGGCTACACAAGGAACTAATTTTATGGTGAAATCAATATCACCTTTAGGTGGTAACCCATCAATGGATTGAGGGAATAAATTAGAAAATTCTTGAATAATAGGGATATTTTCCAAGGAAGTCATTTCACTTTTGGAGTTTGTATATCTTACCTGGATCACATATATTTGACAACCTTTCCTAATAGATTTTCCTAGCTGACAAGTAGTAATAGGGTACAACTTAATATTTTTCTTGATTCCTTGTAATTCCTTCCTTTTCCCTGACTCACTGATACAACTTAAAGTTTTCTCCTTAAAATCAACTAGGGAGTAACGTCCTTCCAACCAATCCATCCCTACTAGAATGTCGTATGAACCCAAAGGTAGCATATTAAGGTCAACATAAATTGGTTGTCCTGAAATTGTTATAGGACAACGTTCTATTTTTGTAGTTACCCTTCTTTTTTCCCCAATGGCTAATTGAACTAACCATGGTTTTGGAAACTTACTGCTCTACAGTTGACAATTCTTTACAACCTTAGGACTAACATAGCTTAGGTTAGCACTGGGATTAAACAAAATAGAGAAAGGTTGATTAGCAATCATACCTTCACACTCAATCATGGTGGGTTTGTATTCTGCTTGATGGTCATCCAGAGCAACATTAATTATGGGCATGATCCTCGCCACTTCCACAACCGTGGAAGCTTCTTGCATATTTGATAGTTGTTCCGTCCTTGCTTTATGTAGACAATTTTTGTAGTAATGGGGTTCTCCGCATCCCCAACATTGCAAAAGAGGTTTTGACTACTGATCATTAACATATTTATTTACTCCTTTCGATTGTCTATTTTTAGCCAACTCAACATTATCTTCTCCATGATGGGTTGTTGGGGTTTTTTCACTATCTTCAACGTTGGCATCTGGTTCTTGTTGATCTTGTTGATTAGATAGACTTCTAAGAGTCCTCTCCTGTTCTAGTTGTAATCATTCATTATTTTTCCTTAAATTTTTCATCTCAACACGTAATTGTTGAACGGTTTCAAGTAGGACAACATTGGCTTGATGAGATTCTTCTCCTAGTTGTATCCATATCCTAGGGTTGGCTTCCACATGAGTTGTCTCTCGTTGGTTCGACGGTCTTGGGATCCTTTGCATTCTGTGCCTCTTTTGTTGATGTTGGTTTCGTTGTTCACATTCACATTTACTTACTTGTTTATTAGGTCACATTTTTATATACATACGTAATTTCCCAAAAGTCTTAGTGTACGAACCTGAGCTCTCATACCATTTGTAACACCTATCACATGCAAACTATGGAAAAAAAGGAATGATAATAATATTTGATTAACAACAATTGCAACCTTATTTTTCATTTATTTTGTGATTAATATTTTCACTGTGCAATGTAATCTCCAAGGTTTATGATGGATTCACGTTTAAATTTCACATGGCTTCCCCTTGGGGTCAACATACATGATTGGACTTTGGTTTAATTGCTATCAGTACCCTGTTACATGCGGAACTAACATAGTTAAACCCATTGCATGTATTTGTCAGAGGATTTGGCTAGCACGCGAAAACTAGTATGATCTGCCCCTTTGATCTGGGGTTGGCGATCTCACGACTTGGAGAAGTTAGGGTTCTACCTAGTAACTAAATCCCCTGTGTCTGATTGGCTGAGCAATCATTTGGCATTGTTGGTTCTTCGGCTTCATTGCTCTGCAACGGAGTTGGTCCTTCACTGCGCCAGACGGGTTCATGACTATTTCGGTTGTTTTCAATGGAGGTCTACACCATACACTCATCGGGAGGTACTCTATCCCACTCGTCCCTTCACTGTTCCAATGTTCTGTATTGTTTGTGATTGGATTTCGCCTCAGGGTTTCATCCAGATTGGTATTTTCGCCTCAGGGATTTCTCATCATCTTTCCTATCTCGTGGGAGGTAGTCAAAACTGATATCATTCTCAAGAAGGTGAGCATGCAGGTATTCATGCCACCGATTAGTTTTTAATATTTTAAATTGTTTACAAACTTAGTTAACTGATGGTTTTGTTGTTTAGAGGTGGGCCGCCATCTGTTGGAGTTCCCCAGTCTCAAGAATGCTCACAACACTCTCGGCGTTCTCTTCAAGTTTATTTGTTAACTAGTTTAGTCTCCTTACATTGACCTTATGTCTTCTCATCATATGCTTGCAGGTGTTAGCCCATAACCGGTTTATGATTTTCTTGGCTAAAACAAATTCAAACGTATTTCAAGGATTTAAAGACCTCCCTTATTATTTACAGGTCGGAACTCCTCACTAGTTCTTTATATGTTTAGGTGATAGCTATGTGGGTGGTTCGTCTTGTGAATGGGTTGATTCTGGTGAAGAATACACGCCTAATTCCATTGTTGCAGATTATGTTTTGATGGAATGTTCCGTTAGTTTGTTTTGCACATTGTGTTAAGTCTAGTTCTTAGTTGTATAAACCATGCGATTCAACCAAGGGTTGTCCTTGGTTAAAAAGTGTTTTCAACAATGGTTTAATGTCTTAATATTTATAGTAATCTGCTATTAAGGATTAGTTTCCAAACTTAAGGGTCTTTTTTTAATTTAATGTCTTTGAAATCTCAATGGCTATTGGGCCAGACCTGCCACTGTCGACTCAACTCTTATCTAAAGTTTCAATCTTCTCTTTTAGATGGAATGAAATCTATTTATGGTTTCAGCCTTATGTGTTTAATATATTGAATGCTTCTTTTATGTGCTTATGCATTTTGGAAATGAATGTAGAAATTCCCACTGTAGATCAATAGATTATGCAATATACTAAAGCAAAATACACGATATACTTCTACAAAAAACTTGCGGAAACTTAATCGATTATGTGCAAGATCCAATAGAACACACATAACTGAGAATGAGAAATCAATCACCATGAACACAGAAGAATACTCTAGGGAAAGCCTCATCTAAAAGCCCTAATCTCTGTATTATCATACAAGTGGAAAATATGTTGAGATTACACAAAGCATTAGCTCACAAGCTATCCCGCTCTTAGTACAATCGAACAATACAATTCACAAAATGAATAGACACAAGATATGCCTTCCCTCAGCCCTCCAAGCTTCCTATTTCCTTGCGCAGTTTTCCTTGGGGTCCAATGCTTCCACCTATGTGAATTGGCCTCATCAAACACTCATCAAACCCAAAAGCAACTGCACAATCTCCAAGGAATGAATTCCTTATGCATGCAAGAGATATCCTCCATGGAATATTCTTGCAACTAATAATAGACTATCCCATCATCTGATCTCAACTGGGTCTCTTTCTGAACTGACATGCATGAGTTATTTATGAGATAATATTCACTTATTTGAAGTGCAACAGTTACATGCATGCATGCATTAACTAACTGAACTCATAATTAGTTCAACAAACTATTTGAACTAATCTAACTAGACTTAACTCAGTTAACTGAGCTAACTAATTACAACTCAAAGTACAACTCATCCTAATCTCCTTTAATTAAGGGTTAACTTCCTCAATCAATGGAGAAACTATTTCATGTCTTCACATAGGCTTCATGTTTGATTTTCTACAACCAATTAAATCAAGATGAATTAATTAGTTATTTTACAAACAACTGCTAAGATCAAATTCAAATTTTAATTCTCAATTTTAGTTTAGGGACTAACTAAAATTGGAATGTATCTCGAAATGTTATTTACAGTAGTGTTAATTTTAGCACTTCTATTTTTAGCATTTCTTGTTGCTATTTTCAACACTCCCTCTCAACAAGAAAGGGATTATCAGTAACCCCGTTCCTATCTCCATGGAACTCGAACTTGCATTTTGGCAACACCTTAGTCAAAATATCTACATCTTATTCCTCAGTCAAAACATACAACAACTACATGATCCTCGTGACCACACAGTCTCGAAGATGGTGATACCAAATGCCAATGTACTTGTACCTGTCATGAAAAATTTGATTCTTAGAGAGTTTGATACAACTCTGATTATTGCACTAGATCATAGTTGGATCCATCCTCTAACCAAAAAATCCCATTAGAATCTTCCGCATCCAAATGGCCTCGCATGGTGCCTGACTGGCAGCCATGTATTCAGCCTTTGCTGAGTTAAGTACCAATGACCTCTGTTTCTTGCTGTACCAGGAAACTACCATTGAACCAAGGTTGAAGATTCCTCTAGAAGTGCTCCTCCGGTTTGATGGAATCCATGTCCAATCTACATCTGTGAATCCCTGAAGCTTCACTCCCTCTATTTGTCTGTACCACAATCCATAGTAAGATGTGCCTCTGAGGTATCTTAGCACATGCTTCACTGCCTTCCAAAACAATGTGGTAGGCTGAACCATAGCTTGACTCAGCAGGTTCACTGCAAAGCATAAGTCTGGTCATGTGTTCACTAGATAAATAAGTGAACCCACAAGTTGCTGATAAATAGTAGCAACTACTACCTCACTTGAAGTAGCATCCTCTTTCCTCCACTTCCTAGTTAGAGGAGTCTACATGGGCTTGCACTTCTCCATGTGAAAGTGCTTGAGTATCTCATTGGCATACTTTCCTTGAGATACAAATACTTCCCCATCTTTCTACCACACTTCCATGCCTAGAAAGTAGTGCATAATACCCATGTCTTTCATCTCGAACTCTTTTGCATGGTCCTCCTTACAAGACTTGATCAAATGATCATCACCTGTCAAAATCAAATCATTGACATAAACAATGATCAATGTCTTACCTTCTACCATGATGTGGTAAAGGTTCACATCTGCTTCACTCTTGGTGAAGCCCAACCTGGTGAAATAGCTGTCGATCCTGTTGTACCAAGCACAAGGTGCTTGCTTCAGCCCATACAAAGCCCTCTTGAGTCGGCATACACGTGATTCATGATCGAAGGTCTCAAAATCTTTCAGCTTCTCAATGTACACCTCTTCCTCAATCTTCCCATTGAGGATCACTATCTTCACATCCATCTAATGGATCTTCCAACCCATCTAAGCTGATAGTGCCAACATCGATCTAATGGATGAGTACCTTGCTACAGGAGAAAAGGTCTCATCATAGTTGATCCCCTCGACCCATGAGAAACCATGGGCAACAAACCTTTCCTTATGTTTCTCAACACTGCCATCAGCTACCTAATTTACTTTGTAAAGCCATTTGGAACTGACCACTAACTTGTCCTGAGGTCTTGGGACAACATTCCACACATTGTTCTGAATGATAGTCATACTCCTCTACCATTGCATCAACCTAGACTGGTTTCTACACTGCCTCCTCAAATGAAGAAGGTTCGGACTCTACACACTCCCCAACCTGCGCCATGTAACTAATGTACCGCTCGGGTGACCTCCTCTGTCTGCACTGAGAAGATGGTTGTCCCACATTCTCTCGCACATCCATCATCAACTTATTAGCGTCCCTTGAGTGTTTCTGCACATCTCTAGAAGACTCAGCATGAGTGGATGTCTCCGCTCCCATATCCTCTGCATGTGGCTGCTCCACATCAATCTGAGGCTTCTTCTCCTTAGGAACTGAAAGTTCCTCCTCTGCATGCAACTTGAGCTCCCTCTCAAGTGACACTCACATGGCTATCTGCTCGTTGGACTTTAGATCTTTGTGTACCACTGTCCTCTGAATGGTAGGAAGGTACACCCGATAGTTGTGGGGTGTATTAGTGTACCCCACAAGTATCCCCAAATCAACTGTTGGATCTAGCTTCTTTTGGGAATATTTGGTCACATGGAAATAAACTGATGATCCAAAGATCCTGAAGTGACTCACATTTGGTCGCTTCTCGGAAAAGGCCTTCATAGGTGTCTTCATTCCCAGTATATGGTGTAGGCTTCTGTTCTGCAAGTATACTGCTGTATTGCATGCCTCAACCCACAAATGAAGTGGTAGGCTTTGGTCATGCAACATCACTCAAGTTGGTCCCATAATAAATCTATTCTTCCTTTCGGCCACCGCATTTTGCTATCGGTTATGGGGTACCGTCAACTCTCATTTAATTCCTTCTGTAGCACAAAATTCCTTAAACTCTTGGGAGACATACTCTCCACCATTGTCGCTATGCAAGGCTTTTATTTTCTTTCCATATTCTTTCTTTTCCAAGGCTTTAAAATCACAAAACCTCAACAAGGCCTGATCCTTCTTTTGCATAAAGTAGATCCAACATTTACGAGAAAAATCATCAATAAAAATAACATAGTACCTTTGTTTAATGGTGGAGGTTGTAGAGAATGGTCCACAAACATTTGAGTGAACTCACTCTAGGATTGCTCCAACTCTATTGTCTTGATCTTCAAAGGAATATTTCGCATACTTACCCAAGGTACAACCTTTGCATGTATTTGTATGCTCCAGTTTTCCCTTGGAAAGTCTGATACAAATCTGTTGCATGATCTTCAAGGCCCCATGGTGTAAGTGGCCCAATCTTCTACAAATAGCTCGCCAACATCTTGGCTTTGCACCACCTCTGCTTTGGAACTCAATGCAGCACAGTCGTCTACCTATAGCTTGTAGAGATTCTTAACTCAAATCCCAATCTTCTTTGTCTGTCCAGTACCGATATGCCTCAGGAATACCTTTCCTTTACTAAAGACTACATCATAGCCTTTATCTTCTAGCATAGTGACAGACATAAGATTCTTCTTCAGACCCGGTACATACTTTACATCATTTAGGGTGAGAGGAGCTCCATGCTCCCTCTGAAACACAATTGTACCTTCACCTGAAACATAATACTTTCCATCATCACCCATTTTTGTCCGCATCTGGAGATCCTTCTCCTCCAAGGTATTGAAAATATTCTTATCGCCGTACATGTGGAAAGAGGCTCCACTATCCAAGTACCACACACATCCCACCATGGATGAAACCATGCATGTGATGAGAGAGAAATCCAACTCGAACTGTAAGGCTAGTGCCTCACTATCTGATCCCTTCGAGGATCCCTTCTTGGATTTCTTCTGTGGACAATTCGTAGCATAATGGCCCACCTTATGAAAATGAAAGCATCACACTTTCGATTTGTCAAACTTCTTCCCACCATGGGAAGAACTGGATTTTGGATGGGACGCCTTCCCTTTCCCTTTCCTCGCCTTACTCTCTAAGGCTAGATTTTCTTCATCATCTTGTTTTGATGAAGATCCACCTTTGGTGCTTCTCTTGATCTCCTCCTACATCAGATATGATCAAAGTCATTCCCAATCTGGCAGTTTCTCTCTTCCATTAACCGATTCTTGGTAGCTATGCTAGCGATTAGGAAGACTGAGGAGAGCAAGACTCACCATGTCATCATCGGCTACTGTGATCCCTACACTTTCAAGCTTATCCCTACAGTTGATGAGCTTGTTTAGATATGTAGAGATCGTGTCGCCCTTTTCAAACTTGATTTTCTGAAGCTTATCTTTCAGCGCTAGCTTCATCTGATCGCTACTATTCGAATATAAATCTTTCGATGTTTTCCACATCAAAAACGCGTCTCCTTCCCATGGAGGCTTGAGACAATGTGGTCTCGAACTCCCTCTGGCAACATTCTCCTCACTCTATCCACACATTTCTTCCATTCCGCCAATTCTGTAGCATTAGTTGCTTCCAGCTTCGAGATTTCTTGATCAATGAAGTCCTTTAGACTGTTGTCCTCTAATACTACTTCCACGCGATCCTTCCAAGCTATATAATTCGAGATGCCATCAATAGCATACTTGAGTCTTAAATCGTTGAACTCCATTGGGGAAATTTGAGATGTGATAAGAATTCAAATTCTATAGTCAGGAACTTGAAACTTCCAACTTCTACCTTTTTTGTATACTATTCTTCACTTTGATCACCTTTGCTCCGATAGCATATAGAATTTCCCACTGTAGATCAAAAAATTATGTAATATACTAAAGCAAAATACAAGATCTACTTCTACAACAAACTTGCGGAAACTTAATCGATTATGAGCAAGATCAAATAGAACACATATAACTGAGAATGAGAAATCAATCATAGATGAACAGAGAAGAATACTCTAAGGAAAGCCTCAACTAAAAACCCTGATATCTATATTATCATACAAGTGGAAGATATGTTCAGATTGCACAAAGCATTAGCTCACAAGCTATCTTTCTCTCCGTACAATCGAACAATACAACTCACAGACTGAATAGTCACGAGATATGCCTTCCCTCAGCCCTCCAAGCCTCCTATTTCTGTTTGTAGTTTTCCTTGGGGTCCATTGCTGCCACTTGTGTGAATTGGCCTCATCACACACTCATCAAACCCAAAAATAATTGTACAATCTCCAAGGAATGAATTTCTTCTACATGCAAGAGATATCCTCCATGGAATATTCTTGCAATGATAGTATACTGTCCCATCATCTGATTTCAACTAGGTCTCTGTTTTGAACTGACATGCATGAGTTATTTATGAGAGAATATTCAGTTATATGAAGTGAAACAGTTACATGCATGCATGCATTAACTAACTGAACTCACAATTAGTTCAAAAAACTATTTGAGCTAATCTAACTGACAAACTATTTGAACTAATCTAACTGAACTTAACTCAGTTAATTGAGTTAACTAATTACAACTCAAAGTACAACTCATCATGATCCCCTTTAATGAAGGGATAACTTCCTCAATCAATGGAGAAACTCTTGCACGTCTTCACATAGATTTCATGTTTGATTTTCTAGAACTAATTAACTCAAGATGAATTAATTAATTATTTTACAAAGAGTTGCTAAGATAAAATTTGAATTTTAATTCTTAATTCAGTTTAGGGACTAACTAAAATTAAAATGTATCCCGAAATACTATTTTAGGAATGTGCTAATTTTAATTCTTCTATTTTTAGCATTTCTTGTTGCTATTTTCAACAATGAATGGTTTATAGTGACATTCTCTTACTACTTTTTTTTTTAAATGACTATAGAATAAATAGATAGCCATCTCTCACTATTTGAAAATGTTATTTGAGAATATTCGTGTGCCATCATTTATTTCCCTTCTGGGTTGCTATCTATATTATCGTAGAATTTCATTACCTATGATAAAGATACAATCTTTCATCGGTTTTATTTGTTCGTGAGTAATTATTTGTTACAACAAAAATAACTATACTATGCATACAAACTATTAGTAATGCTTGTATTAAAGTTCACTATCTACTCTTATAAGTTTAATCAATACATTTCTACTCCACTAACATAATATGCATTGCCTTGATGACCTTTTCCTATTCTATGTTTTAATTAAATTTACCTCTCTAACTAACTTCCACTTACATAATATGCATTATCTCATGCATTATCTCGATGACCTTTTCCTATTCTAGGTTTTAATTACAGTTCTATGGAATTTATATCTCTAATTAACTCTATTCACAGAACTAGTATTTTCATGTTCAATCAACATTTCTTAAAGATAAATTTAAATTACTTATCTCTTCACAGACTTGTAATTATGTTATTGCTTGGAAAGTCTCCCCACTCAATGGGGAGTGTGACAATTAGGTCCAGACTCTCCCCTAGCACTTCCTTCTCTACACAGCTCCTTCTCTATACAGTAAACTGAGTTCACTACAATAAAGTACCTTAGGTCCCCTAGCACTTCCTTCTCCACATAGTCAATTGAATCCACTAAAATCATGTACCTTGGGTTGAGGACGGTCAAGCCTCAAGTCTCGTACATTGCAAATTGTATTCTAGTCTTTCCCACTAATTTATTTCCAAAAACTCAAGGATATATGGGTTTTTTTCCTCCCCTTCCCCTCTATATGTCACCCCTCTCCCATTAGGAGCAAATGAGTAACTATTTCTTTTATTTAACTAATTATGGAAATTAACAATTGTTTCTTTCTTTCGGTTATTGTCAAAATACTTTAGTTATTCATTAATGAAATAACAAAATTACGTCCTAGCCTCTTCCCCTTTAACATTTCAAAAACATAAAATAAAAACGCTAATGGAATGAAAGGCAAAAATCAAACATAGTAACTAGTGTTGCGCTAAATATCCCCGAATTAGTTTTACTTTTCATAAATAAATAACATGCCATCTCATAAATCCAAAAGGGTTTTTAAAGAACAAATGACCCTAAAATCTATCATTCTGATTGGAAACACGCTCCGTTCTCCCTGTAAACCTCCCCTATTAAGTTCACTAATGGAAAGCAACGGTAGCCTTACGCAATTTCATGTATGCAGAGCAGATGGCCACGTGGAAAGCTGTTGGACTCTCCCTGAATATGCCGTACCGAATTACGAATTGCGTATTAACTTATGAATACAATCGAACTGCCTTATTTTCGAAAATTTTCAGCCAATTCGATCGAATTTGGTAACAATGGATTTTCGGGCGAGGAAGTTGGAACGTGGGAGGGCATCGCGTACGGTTAGGTTACCCATTCATCCTGGGCATCAACGCAACCGGTTTAAATAACATTCTGCGAATAGAAAATGTCCATATACTCCAGTAATGGCCGATGTTGAAGGCGGTATTCAAAATCTGGAGTTTAAATCTCCAGAAGATGATGCATGGTATCAAGTAAACATTCAGTATGGATACCGTGAAGGACCCGTATATCAAGTATACCCTGATGGACACCGTGAAGGACCCGCATACTTTGATGTGCATTACGAAAGCGGACATCGAAGAGGGCAGGTTTATAGCGTGAATTTGCATGACAGTAACCAGGTCGAGGAGACGATAGCGAGATTTCGATGCGAGTCCACTCAGTTACAAGATTCGCAGCACTGGCATTTGCAAGAAAAGCCAAACATATGTGCTGCATACCGCTCAAACCACAACAACGATATTCACTATTTTGATGCAATAATCAAAGAGGTTCCCTAATCTTTTACCAGTTTATTCTTTCTTTATTCACTATTTTCTGCATAATATGACTTATCATAATTACATGCTGATGCTCCTTTAGATTCAGATTAAGATTAAGATTGTATACGTAGATTAAAGATTTTTAAATATTGAATGTGATTTTGCTTTCAGTTTTTATCGATAGGATTTTAGAATATTCTTTAAATTTTTTAGATAAAGTGGATAATAAGTCTCTGTATATTCTAGAAACATCGATTAAGAAAAATAGTTAATATAATTCCTGAAACTGTATCTTCAAATTCTGAACACCACAGCACATAAGAAATTATCACTCTAGGTTTCCTATAAATAATGGGGAGACTTTTTTGATTAATGTATTGTTACATGATTATTCTCATTAATCTCAGTTGCGGAGGTTATTGTTACAATCAGCTAGTAAGGCATCTCGTCTGCTTGCAGGTCGCCCGGGAAGCGCATTTGACCCACATGGAAAACACATCTACGTGTACAAGAAGCGCTGTTACAATTACCGTTAATGCCAAGGTTTTATGGAATGACGGCCCATCTAAAGGTGAAATTACCACTGTTCCCGCCATTGCTATCCGCTGCTTGTCACCCGGAAGCATTGAAGCTCACCCTGTTATACAGTTCCTTCAAGAGGCGTTACAGAAAACTAAGAACAGAGATTCTTTTGATCTGAAAGTGCCAGAAAACTGAGAACAGAGATTCTTTTGATCTGAACGTGCCACTTAATCTGGGAGATGATTAAAGGAAGAAACACAAATCGATGATAGGCCAATGGTTTAAGATGTGATTTAAGCTGAATGTTTTTATGAATTCCGTCTTTATCATGATAGTATGAGTAATTTTTTTTTTATAAGAATTAAAAAATGGAATAGGTGTTTTAATTTTTATTAAACTTCGAAAATTTTATAGTTTAAATATTAGATTAAATAAGAAAAAAATTAAAATATAGATTTATAAGTAAGATGTACAATCAAAATAGTACTATATATATGTGTGTGTAATATAAATATGTATAGGGAAAGTGAGTGTGAAGATATTTATTAAAAAAAATGATTTATTGGATGGAAAAATAGTGAGGAAAAATACTGGAAATTCTATTAAGCTGATTAAAATAAAAATATTTATAATTTTTTCTATGAATTTGAATCCATTAAAATATAATAAAAAACATGAAATTATAAATAAATATTTTAAGTAAATAAAATTTCAAAAATAAATATCAATTATAATTATAATATTCAAATATTTTTAATCTTTGAAAATTTTAATCACAATTTATGTTTGTTAAATTTAAAATTAAAATAAATGATATATACAAAGCAAAAAGAATTTAAAATTAAGATAAATGATAACTGTAGAGAAAAAAAAAATCAAAATTAAGATAAACTAGCATTTGCACCAGATGATGCAAAGGAAACACCGTAAGGCATAAATTGAAGAACAAAAATACAACAAAAGAATACTTTGATAAAGAATAAAAATATATTGAACGCTCAAATCAATGCCTCATTAACTGGAACCACTTAGTAGACATATCTATCAACATTAAGATTATACACAATGATGAAGAAATTTCTCATATACAAACAACACCTTCCACAACAACCTTCTGTCACATCAACATTTTAAAAAATGCCTTGGAATGTGATTGAAATCTGCCATATTGCCTTTTTCATTATGCAGATAAATCTTCCATATTGCTATTTTCATAATGAATATTGTTAGTTCATTGTTGTAAAGTGTTAGTGTCTTAAATTCAATACTATAAGTTTGAGAAGTGAAAAACATTCCTCAATTAGCATAATATGCATTTTTCTCTCACCATGTATTTTTCAGTCAAGCATTACAAATCTTCCATCAAAGAGCACAAGTAAGAGATTAACATATATTTTCCCTTCAGTATTTTCATCATAGAGCCAAGAAATCTAGGCCTTATCTATAAAGTAACAAAAACATTTTGAAATAAGTTTAATATTTCAAGCCATTGTCTAACCCATAAAGTAACCAAAACTTCTTGAAATAAATTTAATATTTTAAGCAATTGACTAACCTAATTTAATATTTTAAGCAATTGCACCAGATGTTGCAAAGGAAACGTCGTAAGTGTAGGAAAGAGTAGCATTAAATTGTTACTCTTCCATGATGACAGTGAAAGTGTCACCACATGTTGTCAAAGGATGTAAGTAGAATTTTGAATCATTGTTAAAGAGGGGTCTTAGGAATTGCATCATTTGCATGAGAAAAGGAAGTACAGCATTAGGAGAGAAACCCATTATTAGAAAGGCACAATACTAATCTTTAAATCAAGCTAGAAGATCTAGATATACAATTTTGACCACTCAACTCTAAGTTCTTAGATCATCTATCAATGTGTAATTAATGTAATTACAATTTCATATGACCATGTATATTTATAGTTTAAATTAATTCCACAATATTAATTAGTAAAATCAAAATTAATTATACATTATATGCATCTTAAATTTATACCGCTCTACCAAATTTTTAAAATTGGAAATATACATTATTACACTGAGGGATCAAAACCCATAGTATTACATTGATATCAATTTTTTTAATATTTTCTTATACTACAATATTTTATTCTCTTTATTTTATTGCCCATTTCCCTGTTTGTTTGTAAAGGGATGTATTACATTTTTCTTATGGAGGGGTGTGTTACATTTTTCTTCAATTTCCATATTTTACATATATCATGCTAGGAATCAATGTCAGAAGCGTTCTTCAAATTTATCTCTTTGTGAAATGCTAGGACGAAAGTAGATCTTGCATTGGTCATAAATTATGTGGTGGCATTACTGAAAAACAATAAGCTCGAGAAGGAGTTGCAAAAGATCCGCGTTACTCAACTTAAGGAGATTTTAACATTTTTGTGCTTATTATTTAATTAGAATTTCTGATGTTATATCTGAACTTATAGACCAAAAAAATTTCCAATGCCTATATATGTGCAGTTCGTGATTTTTATTACTTTTTTATTGAAATGGAACATAGCACGAATCTGGCTTCTGTGGATGATATAGAATTTAGGAATCTTGTATATTCCACTACTACTATTGTCCTTGCTGATTCTGCAGGTATGACTTCGTGTCTTCAGAATTAGAGACTTCCTAGTGTTATTGTTGATGCTTTTTCTAAACATGATGAATAGAAGCAAAGTAATGATGAAGATGCTGACCGAAACTCTAAACACAAAAGACAAATTGTTGACTCTCCATCATTTACACATGGTGAAGATTTAAGCGGTATTTGAAACAGGAGAGTCAGGTCTCATTCTAACTATTTGGATATGAATAGGTTATTAAAATAAACTTCTAATAATGGAAAGAGAAATAAGGTTATGGAATTTACTTAATTGTTTTACTTTCAAAATTATAAGTATTAAATCTATGAAACTACAGTGAAAATGAATATTAACGAATATATAAAAAAAGAAACATAAAATAATTATAAAAGTTTCAAAATCACAATGATAATCATGATTACTGAATCGAAAATTACAGCAAAAACAGGTCTTTTGCTGATAGACATGTCCTAAAAACATCCATGATACTAAACATATGATTCCCTGTAACATTTCATATGTTTAACCATTTTCAACCTATAAAGTGGTTTACCAAACTTTTGGGTGTTAGTGATGTAGATTTGTTTAAATGAAGTTTATACCGTTACTTTCTCTCTTTTAATGATTAATATAAGTGGACTGCAGACTAATTTGTGCTCATAGGGAGCTGAATACTCAACACTGGACCAAATTATGTGATAAAATAAAGCAATGTCTTGAAAGAGGACCTCTTAAATTGCCAACTTACACATGTTCTGGAGATATCTAGCTAGGTGCCCTAAATGAAACCTTCATTCCTGATGACTTGAAGTTGAACGAGTTGTTCATGGGATCTTCTGCAAGCCCAAAATTTGCATGGCATCCTAACCCCTCTAATCCCAGGATACCACTGGACTCATTGCTCTCAATTTATATCCATCTTGGAGCTCAGAACATATCCCAAGAAACAAAAAAGGTTGACATATCTTTGCAAAAGATTTTTGCAGAAAAGGGGATTGTCAGAGTAGGACTATACAGAGTTATTTTAGCATATCTTGCAAACTCTTTCGCCAAATTGCCACCTGATACAAGGCATCAAAATCTATAATAAAAAATGAGTTGTGTTAAAACACTAAGGAGTGAGGGTGGAAAATTTATAAAAGAGAATATCAGAATAACTATCTCACCTATTTTTTTAACAATTTGAGAAAGCATAGAATGAGGGTTTAACCTCTGGAACAGAGCATAGCATATTGAAATTTTAGGTGTTAGTGACGTAGATCTGTTTAAATGAAGGTTATATCGTTAGTTTCTCCCTTTTAATGATTAATATAAGTGGACTGCAAATTAATTTGTGCTCATAGGGAATTGAATACTCAACACTGGACCAAATTATCTAATAAAATAAAGCGATGTCTTGAAAGAGGACCTTCATTCCTGATGACTTGAACTTGAATGAGTTGTTCATGGGATCTTCTACAAGCCCAAAATTTGCATGGCATCCTAACCCTTCTTATCTTACAATACCACTCAACTCATTGCTCTCAATTTATATCCATCTTGGAGCTCAGAACATATCCCAAGAAACAAAAAAGGTTGACATATATTTGCAAAAGATTTCTGTAGGAAAGGGGATGGTCGAAGTAGGACTATACGGAGTTATTTTAGCATATCTTGCAAACCCTTTCGCCAAATTTCCACCTGATACAAGGCATCAAAATCTATAATAAAAAATGAGTTTCGTTAAAACACTAAGCTGTGAGGGTGGAAAATCTACAAAAAAGAATAACAGAATAATAATCTCACCCATTTTTTTTAACAATTTGAGAAAGAACAGTATGAGGGTTTAACCTCTGGAACAAAGCATAACATATTGAACTTTTGGATGCTAGTGACGTAGATCTGTTTAAGTGAAGTTTATACCGTTACTTTCTCTCTTTTAATGATTAATATAAGTGGACTGCAGACGAATTTGTGCTCATAGGTATTGGAAATAATACTGAGAGGGGGGGTGAATTAGTATTCTCACATTAATAAAACTTTTTCATTTCCAAACTCTGATTCATATATGCTACTTCCAAAAATTCTTATGATTAAGCTAATTGATCTTCAATGAGTGCATTAGAACATTATCAACCATATTATCAGTTAACATATGCAGTAACATAGAATAGATCATCACACATATGGCACACACATGAACACCATGATATAAGGTGGAAACCCAATGCGGAAGAAAACCACCTGCTGCAAGTCATCTCAATCTTCTTAATAAGAAAATCCTTTTACAATATTTGTACTGGTGCAGTCTTATACCAGTATGGGAGCTACAACCCCCTTTGCTCTTGTACTAGCCAATCCATTTACTAGTGCGCAGGCTACTACCTGCTACAATGCTCCAAAGATTCCCCTTTGCTTTTGTACTAGCTTAAGTACTAGTACGTAGGCGCCGGTCTACAATCTTCTCTCCTCCAGGTACCACGTTTCATCAATTTTCATATTGGATACACTGAAGCACAACACATAATCTGAAAGGCCACATTTCATCCAATTTTCATACTGGACCCAATAACCACATTGAAGCTCATAATCAAACAACCTTCTGAATCACCCAATCACTAGATCAATACATATGCAATGAGAGTCATCAATCAGATCTAGTCCATCAGATCACATGAAGATGAGTCATTAAGAACATAATCAATCGCTTCTCAGACTGCTGTTATCAGATCATAATACCAGAAATCAGACCCAAAACATAGCAAGGATAAACATGGACAGCTAATTTGATTTCAAGAGAAGTACAGAGCTTCACCCATGTAATGCCTGCATACAAGTACGCACCATTCTTCTATGTCGCCACTGACCTCTGCACCTGCGCCTTCGGTGGCGCCTCTGTGGCGTCTCCTGTGGCGACTCTGCACTGCGCCTTCTGTGGCGGCTCCGCACTGCGCCTTTTGTGGTGCCTCTGTGGCGTCTCCTCACTGCGCCTTCTGTGGTATCTCCGCACTACGCCTTCTGTGGCGTCTCCGCACTGCGCCTTCTGTGGCGCCTCTGTGGTGTCTCCTGTGACACCTCTGTGGCACCTTCGCACTGCGCCTTCTGCGGCGCCTCCGCACTGCGCCTTCTGTGGCGCCTCTGTGGCATCTCCACACTGCGCCTTCTGTGGCGCCTTCGCACTGCACCTTCTATGGCGCCTCTGTGGCATCTTCGCACTGTGCCTTCTGTGGCGCCTCTGTGGTGTCTCCGCACTGCGCCTTCTGTTGCACCTCTGTGGCGTCTCTGCACTGCGCCTTCTATGGCGCCTCTGTGGCGTCTCCGCAGTGCACCTTTTGTGGCGCCTCCGCACTTCTGCAGCTGCAGCGCTTGAGAGATCACCCTTCACAGATTCGCTTCCCACTTCACTTTCATATAGATCGAGCTTTTGAAACAATAACCCAATATTTCAGATCTTAAGATATTCAACCCAAAAGCATACCCAAGTCAAATGATCTCGTTTGCTTTATATAGGCAAGCTCTTCCTCAAATCATGGACCAATACCACGAGCCAAAACCATAGGATCAAAAACTGTGGGACTAATACCATGAACCAACCATGAAAGTGCGTGAACTTTTCTCCACATGAAATAAACTTTTCTCTGCATGAAATTCTGTGAACTTTCCTCTACATGAAATAAAATTTTCTTTGCATAAAATTCCGTGAACTTTTCTCTACATGAAGTAAACTTTTCTTTGCATAAAATTCCGTGAAGTTGAAAATAACTTTGCTGCACTATAATTTATCATCTGAGTGATTTTCCATCAAGGACAACACTTTAACCATAATGCCAACAATCTCCCCCTTTGGACTTGATGGCAAAGCTTACTTGTGAACTGTCATCTGATCCCTTTTTGCT
>APFE030253403.1:9828-63579 GCA_000404065.3 Pinus taeda | reverse complement strand
CCCCCTTTGGACTTGATGGCAACAACACCAAGTCACTCTCCCCCTTTGACATCAAGGGCAAAGGGTTATGCTCCCCCTAAGAACATGCTCTCCTTGACTATAAACGAGATTTGCTGAAGTCTCTGAATGAACTCCCCCTTTGTATATGCCATGGTGCTCCAATCTGATAATGATCTTTCTGAAATATCTGCTCTGCTATATAGTGCTGTTCATGCTCAAACTCCCCCGACTGTAAGCAAGGTCTGCAAAAGATGTTCTACAAGAAGAAAATGGCTCTATATATCATAAATCACCTTCCTATCACCAAAATACTCAATACATACATTCATCACCCAACCAAGTGGGGATATACGAGAAAATGACAACCAAGAACATTACATCATTCATCCCAGGCATAGTGGGGAAACCAAGATAGGCAGTTACATGACCTTGATATGACTGAAATATTTCATCAAATGACTATAATAGATAGAGACACATTATTACATCATGAGTCTTGATATGACCTTTACATCGAATGATATACATGATAAGACACCTAAATAAGATCATGATAAACATCAGTAACGACACTATATGGTCTGCTCCATAGCATATGTCACCAGCAACTTGAATTAGTGCATGAATCATCAAGATATGTTCACATCAACTCATCCTTTTGCATAGAATATAGAGTCATTCTATCATATGTGAGAAACACCATAGCCACCCAGATCTGCCTGGACCAAGTATCATCAATAGGGAAGATCTGCATCAATCAACATATGCATGAAACAACCTATCATCATATAGGTAAGAACTCATCATCATCATATCTCCAACAATGCAACTTTGAATAATCATCCATGTACCCAGCCAAAAATCCTCATCCATAGATGTGCCTAGAACAATCCTGCAATATATGATCTTTATGCATATGGCGACAATAGTATATGAGAGACACATCATCAAGTACTTCTTCTTATCCTTATGAAGATCACCATGTAGGCACCATTAGTGAATCAACCACAAATCTGATCTAAGAACCATATCATAAGCATCATCACCAAGGACTATTAACCATAACACCAACAATGCATTAAAAGCATATGCTCCCCCTAAACTTGTGCCATCTTGTTTACTGTCAGATCTGATCATACATATCAGCAAGGAGTATCAAGTCATCATCATTATCAAGTTAGAAACAAAATACTTCTAACCATCAAGACATTTCCACACATCATCAGCAAAATGTAACCATTATCAAATAGTGCAAATAAACCAAACCGATCCTTTTCCTGAACCTGTCCCCACTGCTTTTCCTCATAATGACATATACACGACTTTGAAGTGTCTAACTCGCATATATATGCGACTTCATTTCATGAAATTTGCATATGAGATTTAGGACACTGAAGTTTTGTACTTGCAACTCCCTCTGATTCTGGTATGTCTGTATGTTGTGCTGTGCCGCCACTTTCTGACTGTACTTCCTTTTTCCTCCATATCTTCAAGTGTGATGATGTTTTCTCCTTTTGGTGAGATGTCCGTGCTTTGTTCCTGCATTCCTTTGCTATATGTCCAAGCTTGTTACATGCATAACATCTTACATGTTTCATATTCCTTTTGTAGCAATCAACAACCTTGTGATCATACATATTGCAAGCAAAGAAATATCCATTAAAGTACCTTGAATGTGATGATCTTTCTGCATAATGGTCTTGAACCATTCTTCTTCTACATCTAGCTGCAACATGTCCAAGATTATGACATACATAACATTCAACATTATTCATCTGAGTAAATAGCCGACTATTACTTCCATAGTAAGGAGTAAAATATTTTCTTTTAAGAATTTCTTTCCTTGGTTGTTGATGGGGTTGACCTCTTATCTCCTTGTTGATCATTTTAGATTTCTCTTTAGAGTTCCTTGCTTCACCTTGTGCACTAGATTCTCCTTCAACTGATTCATGAAAAACAAGTCCAGTCTTGATAGCAGGAGACCTTTGACTACTAAGAATATCATCCAAGACTTTAGTACTATCTTGAAATCGTAAAAGCTTATCCTTATCTTCTAGTTTACCTGTCAAGATATTTACCTCAACTTGATGTTGCTCATCCTTTTCAAGACATTGCTTCTTCAAAATTTCTTCTGACTTTCTTCCTTCTTCCACTTGTTGACTTAGATTGAGTATCTCCTTTTCTTATTCTTCATTTACATTCTGCAGCATTTGATGAACTCTGGAGGCACATTCCAACTGGGATTTTAGGCTGATGACTTCATTGTCTTGTTTTTCAATTGCTTGATGTAGATCTTCATTCTGCTTCCTTGATTCTTCAAGATCTCCCTTTAGTGAGAGGATCGTGGCTTCAAGACTTTCATAATAACTGGATCGATCTCTGAGCTCCTTGATTGTTGTGTTCTTTTTCAATGACTTCATTTCTTAGAGATGTTGCTTCAACCTGCAACTTTTGATACTTTTCTTTGCGAACCTTTTGATGAGCTTTTAGCCTAGTAACAGCTTCTTTGAGGGCATCACTCTTTATGTTCAGAAGTTTTTCTTGTTCACTAATTTTGTTTGTCGGCCTGTTAAATTCTGCTTCTATTTGATATCTTTCTTGCTCACCCATAAGAGCAAATTCAGTAGTCTCACTATCACTTTCATCTTTTCCAAAAGGAAGGATAGCTAGAACATCAGAGGATAGAAAATTCATAGTTGAATGGTCATCTTCATTCTGAACTGATTCTGAATCTGAAGCGCTTCTTATACCTAATCCCCAATCGATTCTCCCACTGTCATAGTTCCTCTTAGATGTCTTCTTCTTCTTATGAGATTTCTTCTTAAGCTTCTCTCCCATTGTTCCACGGATCTCCTTCAAGCGATCAAGCTTCTATCAAAGGACCTGCTCTGATACCAATTGTTGGAAATAATACTGAGAGGGGGGGTGAATCAGTATTATCACATTACTAAAACTTTTTCATTTCCAAACTCTGATTCATATATGCTACTTCCACAACTTCTTATGATTAAGTTAATTGATCTTCAATGAGTGCATTAAAACATTATCAACCATATTATTAGTTAACAGATGCAGTAACATAGAATAGATCATCACACATAAGGCACAGACATGAACACCATGATATAAGGTGGAAACCCTATGCGGGAGAAAACAACCTGCTGCAAGTCATCTCAATCTTCTTCTTAATAAGAAAATCCTTTTACAATATTTGTACTGGTGCAATCTTATACCAGTACGGGAGCTACAACCCCCTTTGCTCTTGTACCAGCCGATCCATTTACTAGTACGCAGGCTTCTACCTACTACAATGCTCCAAAGGTTCCCCTTTGCTTTTGTACTGGCTTAAGTACTAGTATGTAGGCATCGGCCTACAATCTTCTCTCCTCCAGGTACCACGTTTCATCAATTTTCATACTGGATACACTGAAGCACAAAACATAATTTGAAAGTCCACGTTTCATCCAATTTTCATACTGGACCCAATAACCACCTTGAAGCTCATAATCAAACAACCTTCTGAATCACCCAATCACTAGATCAATACATATACAGTGAGAGTCATCAATCAGATCTAGTCCATCGGGTCACATGAAGATGAGTCATTAAGAACATAATCAATCACTTCTTAGACTACTGTTATTAGATCATAATACCAGAAACCAGACCCAGAACACAGCAAGGATAAACATGGACAGTTACTTTGATTTCAAGAGAAGTATGGAGCTTCACCCATGTAATGCCTGCGTACAAGTACGCATTGTTCTTCTGTGTCACCACTGACCTCCACACCTGTGCCTTCGGTGGAGCCTCTGTGGCGACTCCTGTGGCGCCTCCGCACTGCACCTTCTTTGGTGCCTCCGCACTGCGCCTTCTGTGGTGCCTCTGTGGCGTCTCCTCACTCCGCCTTCTGCGGCGCCTTCGCACTACGCCTTCTGTGGCGTCTTTTGTGGCATCTCCACACTGCGCCTTCTGTGGTGCCTCTGTGGCGTCTCCTGTGACGCCTCTGTGGTGCCTTCACACTGCGCCTTCTGTGGCACCTCCGCACTGCGCCTTCTGTGGCGTCTCCGCACTGCGCCTTCTGTGGCGCCTTCGCATTGCACCTTCTGTGGCGTCTCCGCACTGCACCTTCTGCGGTGCCTCTATGGCATCTCCACACTGTACCTTCTGTGGTGCCTCTGTGGCGTCTCCACGCTGCGCCTTCTGTGGCGCCTCTGTGGCGTCTCCGCACTGCACCTTTTGTGGCGCCTCTGTGGTGTCTCCGCAGTGCACCTTCTGTGGTGCCTCCGCACTTCCTTAGCTACAGCGCTCGAGAGATCACCCTTCACAGATTCGCTTTCCAGTTCACTTTCATATAGATCGAGCTTTTGAAACAATAACCCAATATTTTAGATCTTAAGATATTCAACCCAAAGGCATACCCAAGCCAAATGATCTCCTTTTCTTTATATAAGCAAGCTCTTCCTCAAATCATGGACCAATACCACGGGCCAAAACCAGAGGATCAAAAACTGTGGGACTAATACCATGAACCAACCATGAAAGTGCATGAACTTTTCTCCACATGAAATAAACTTTTCTCTGCATGAAATTCCGTGAACTTTTCTCTACATGAAATAAACTTTTCTTTGCATAAAATCCGTGAACTTTTCTCTACATGAAGTAAACTTTTCTCTGCATAAAATTCCGTGAACTTGAAAATAACTTTGCTGCACTATAATTTATCATCTGAGATGAGTGGGTTGCCATCAAGTACAACATATGTATCATAATGCCAATAATAGGGAACTTAATAATCAACACTGGACCAAATTATATGATAAAGTAAAGTGATGTCTTGAAAGAGTACCTCTTAAATTTCTAGCTTACATAAGTTCTGGAGATATCCAGCTAGGTGCCCCAAATGAAACCTTCATTCCTAATGACTTGAAGTTGAACGAGTTGTTCATGGGATCTTCGACAAGCCCAAAATTTGCATGGCATCCTAAACCTTCTGATCCCAGGATATCATTGGACTCATTGCTCTCAATTTATATCCATCTTGGAGCTCAGAACATATCCCAAGAAACACAAAAGGTTGACATATCTTTGCAAAAAAATTATGCAGGAAAGGGGATGGTCAGAACAGGACTATACAGAGTTATTTTAGCATATCTTGCAAACCCTTTCGCAAAATTTCCACCTAAGTTTTTGGACCTTTAATTGTACATATGATCCACATTGTTTTGGTCCCCTCCACATACTATGTAGGTCTAGCAACATGATCTTGTAAAAAGAAAAAAAACCAAAATGTCATGAGTGTGTCATCCACTCTAACGAGGTCAACTTAAAATTACATTGAACATCAGCACTTCATACATGTCACAAGGATGATGATCCTTAGATAACAAACTTATGTCCTTTGCATATATCTAGGAGTAACATCTCGCAGGTCCTCACATATAATGTGTCTCAAGATTCAAATATAATGACAAAAGGAATTGCTATAAAAACGCATAAGAAATATAGACACATATTGTCACAGAATTCACGAATACATAGCCACAGAACTTCACACAAGTTCTCATAGAATGGAATCTTGGATTCTTCCACAAATAAATTTATCATTTTATTGCTTAGAAAATTTCGAATATATTTCAGTGTCACCAT
Organism: Pinus taeda; assembly: GCA_000404065.3. Classification (NCBI taxonomy): domain Eukaryota; kingdom Viridiplantae; phylum Streptophyta; class Pinopsida; order Pinales; family Pinaceae; genus Pinus; species Pinus taeda. The sequence goes on along the minus strand of APFE030253403.1, from coordinate 57,930 downwards.
AAAGGTTTGATGATATAGTAAGCTTAGATGTCATAGAGAAATATTGCCACAAAACCTTCGTATTGATCACATGAAAAATGCTTCAGACATCCGCATGTCATAGAGAAATTTGTGCCTCATATTTGTATTAATTATAGTGCATTAGAACTTTTTAGAGTAGAGACGACTAATTCCAGAACTTTGCTTGGATTTATTGTCCTTCTATAATTCGACCTTCATTCTTTATGAATTTTTCAAAGATAGATAACTTAGTATCAAATTTATCCCTTTGTGGAATGCTAGGATGAAAGCAGATCTTACAATGGTCAAAAATTATGTGGTGGCATTACTGAAAAACAATAGGCCCGAGAATGAGTTGCAAAATATCCGCGTTACTCAACTTAAGGAGATTTTAAAATTTTTGTGCTTATTATTTAATTAGAATTTTTGATGTTATATCTGAACTTATAGACCAGAAATATTTCCAATGCCTATATATGTGCAATTCATGATTTTTATTTTATTTTTACTAAAATGGAAGATAGCAAAAATCTGGCTCCTATGGATGATATATAATTTAGGAATCTTGTATATTCCGCTACTACTATTGTCCTTGTTGATTCTGTAGGTATGAGTTCGTTTCTTCAGAATTAGAGAGTTCCTAGTGCTATTGTTGATGCTTTTTCTGAACATGATGAACATGAGCGAAGTAATGATGAAGGCGTTGACCGAAACTCTAAACACAAAAGGCAAATTGTTAACTCTTCATCATTTACACACGGTGAAGATTTAAGAGGTATTTGAAATAGGAGGGTCAGGTCTCATTCTAACTGTTTGGATATCAATAGGTTATTAAAATAAACTTCTAATAATGGAAAGAGAAATAAGGTTCTGGAATTTACTTAATTGTTTTAATTTCAAAATTATAAGTATTAAATCTATGAAACTACAGTGAAAATGAATATTAACAAATATATAAAAAAAGAAACATATGATAATTATAAAATTTTCAAAATCACAATGATAATCATGATTACTGAATCGAAAATTATAGCAAAAACAGGTCTTTTGCTGATAGGCATGTCCTAAAAACATCCTTATACTAAACATATGATTCCCTACAGCGTTTCATATGTTTAAACATTTTCAACCTACAAAGTGGTTTACCAAAATTTTGGGTGTTAGTGACATAGATTTGTTTAAATGAAGTTATACCATTACTTTCTCCCTTTTCATAATTAATATAAGTGGGCTGCAGACTAATTTGTGCTCATAGGGAACTGAATACTCTACACTGGACCAAATTATGTGATAAAATAAAGTGATGTCTTGAAAGAGGACCTCTTAATTGCCAACTTACACAGGTTCTGGAGATATCTGGCTAGGTGCCCTAAATGAAACCTTCATTCCTGATGACTTGAAGTTGAACGAGTTGTTCATGGAATCTTCTGCAAGCCCAAAATTTGCATGGCATCCTAACCCTTCTAATCCCAGGATACCACTCGACTCATTGCTCTCAATTTATATCCATCTTGGAGCTCAGAACATATCCCAAGAAACACAAAAGGTTGACATATCTTTGCAAAAGATTTCTGCACGAAAGGGGATGGTCGGAATAGGACTATACATAGTTATTTTAGCATATCTTGCATACCCTTTCACCAAATTGCCACCTTATACAAGGCATCAAAATCTATAATAAAAAATGAGTTGTGTTAAAACACTAAGCAGTGAGGGCGGAAAATCTATAAAAAAGAATATCAGAATAACAATCCCACCCAATTTTAACAATTTGAGAAAGAATAGTATGAGGGTTTAACCTCTGGAAAAAAGCATAGAATATTAAAATTTTAGGTCTTAGTGACGTAGATATGTTTAAATGAAGGTTATACCGCTACTTTCTCCCTTTTAATGATTAATATAAGTGGACTGCAGACTAATTTCTGCTCATAGGGGATTGAATACTCAACACTCGACCAAATTATTTGATAAAATAAAGCGATGTCTTGAAAGAGGACCTTCATTCCTGATGACTTGAAGTTGAACGAGTTGTTCATGGGATCTTCTACAAGCCCAAAATTTGCATGGCATCCTAACCCTTCTAATCTTAGGATACCACTGGACTCATTGCTCACAATTTATATCCATCTTGGAGCTCATAACATATCCCAAGAAACACAAAAGGTTGACATATCTTTGCAAAAGATTTTTGTAGGAAAGGGGATGGTCGAAGTAGGACTATACAGAGTTATTTTAGCATATCTTGCAAACCCTTTCGCCAAATTGCCACTTGATACAAGGCATCAAAATCTATAATAAAAAATGAGTTGCGTTAAAACACTAAGCAGTGAGGGTGGAAAATCTACAAAAAAGAATAACAGAATAATAATCTCACCCATTTTTTTTAACAATTTGAGAAATAACAGTATGACGGTTTAACCTCTGGAACAGAGCATAAAATATTGAACTTTTGGGTGCTAGTGACGTAGATCTGTTTAAGTGAAATTTATACCGTTACTTTCTCTCTTTTAATGATTAATATAAGTGGACTGCAGACGAATTTGTGCTCATAGGGAACTGAATACTCAACACTGGACCAAATTATATGAAAAAATAAAGTGATGTCTTGAAAGAGGACCTCTTAAATTTCCAGCTTACACAAGTTCTGGAGATATCTATCTAGGTGCCCCAAATGAAACCTTCATTCCTAATGACTTGAAGTTGAACGAGTTGTTCATGGGATCTTCTACAAGCCCAAAATTTGCATGGCATCCTAACCCTTCTGATCCCAGGATACCACTGGACTCATTGCTCTCAATTTATATCCATCCTGGAGCTCAAAACATATCCCAAGAAACACAAAAGGTTGACATATCTTTTCAAAAGATTTCGAGGAAAGGGGATGGTCGGAGTAGGACTATACAAAGTTATTTTAGCATATCTTGCAAACCTTTTCGCCAAATTTCCACTTGATTTTTTGGACCTTTAATTATACATATGATCCACATTGTTTTGGTCCCCTCCACATACTATGTAGGTCTAGTAACATGATCTTGTAAAAAAAAAAAACCAAAATGTCATGAGTATGTCATCCACTCTAACGAGGTCAACTTAAAATTACATTGAACATTAGCACTTCATATATGTCACAAGGATGATGATCCTTAGATAACAAACTTATGTCCTTTGCATATATCTAGGAGTAACATCTCGTAGGTCCTCACATATAATGTGTGTCAAGATTCAAATATAATGACAAAAGGAATTGCTATAAAAATGCATAAGAGATATAGACACATATTGTCACAGAATTCACTAATACATAGCCACAGAACTTCACACAAGTTCCCATAGAATGGAATCTTGGATTCTTCCACAGAGAAATTTATCATTTTATTGCTTAGAAAATTTCGAATATATTTCAGTGTCACCATAAAGGTTTAATGATATAGTAAGCTTATATGTCATAGAGAAATATTGCCACAAAACCTTCATATTGATCACATGAAAAATGCTTCAGACATCTGCATGTCATGGAGAAATTTGTGCCTCATATTTGTATTAATTATAGTGCATTAGAACTTTGTAGAGTAGAGATGATTAATTCGATAACTTTGCTTGGATTTATTGTCCTTCTATATTTCTACCTTCATTCTTTACGAATTTTTCAAAGATAGATAACTTGGTATCAAATTTACCTCTTTGTGGAATGCTAGGACGAATTTAGATCTTTCAATGGTCACAAATTATGTGGTGGCATTACTGAAAAACAATAAGCTCGAGAATGAGTTGTAAAAGATCCATGTTACTCAACTTAAGGAGATTTTAACATTTTTGTGCTTATTATTTAATTAGAATTTCTGATGTTATATCTAAACTTATAGACCAGAAGTATTTCCAATGCCTATATATGTGTAGTTCGTGATTTTTATTTTATTTTTACTGAAATGGAAGATAGCACAAATCTAGCTTCTATGGATGATATAGAATTTAGGAATCTTGTATATTCCACTACTACTAGCTTCTATGGATGATATAGAACTTAGGAATCTTGTATATTCCACTACTACTATTGTCCTTGCTGATTCTGAAGGTATGAGTTTGTTTCTTCATAATTAGAGACTTCCTAGTGCTATTGTTGATGCTTTTTCTGAACATGATGAACATGAGCGAAGTAATGATGAAGACGTTGACCGAAACTCTAAACAAAAAGGTAAATTGTTGACTCTCCATCATTTACACACAGTGAAGATGTAAGAGGTATTTGAAATAGGAGGGTCAGGTCTCATTCTAACTATTTGGATATCAATAGGTTATTAAAATAAACTTGTAATAATGGAAAGCAAAATAAGGTTCTGGAATTTACTTAATTGTTTTACTTTCAAAATTATAAGTATTAAATTTATGAAACTATAGTTAAAATGAATATTAACGAATATATAAAAAAATGAAGCATAAAATAATTATAAAATTTTCAAAATCACAATGATAATCATGATTACTGATTTGAAAATTACAACAACAGCAGGTCTTTTGCTGATAGACATGTCCTAAAAACATCCCTAATATTAAACATATGATTCCCTACAACATTTCATATGTTTAACCATTTTAAACCTACAAAGTGGTTTACCAAAATTTTGGGTGTTAGTGATGTAGATTTGTTTAAATGAAGCTTATACCGTTACTTTCTCTCTTTTAATGAATAATATAAGTGGACTGCAGACTAGTTTGTGCTCATAGGGAACTGAATACTCAACACTGGACCAAATTATGTGATAAAATGAAGCGATGTCTTGAAAGAGGACCTCTTAAATTGCCAACTTACACAAGTTTTGGAGATATCCAGCTAGGTGCCCTAAATGAAACCTTCATTCCTGATGACTTGAAGTTGAACGAGTTGTTCATGGGATCTTCTGCAAGCCCAAAATTTGTATCGCATCCTAATCCTTCTAATCCTAGGACACCACTCGACTCATTGGTCTCAATTTAGATCCATCTTGGAGCTCAGAACATATCCCAAGAAACAAAAAAGGTTGACATATCTTTGCAAAAGATTTCTGCAAGAAAGGGAATGGTTGGATTAGGACTATACAGAGTTATTTTAGTATATCTTGCAAACCCTTTCGCCAAATTGCCACCTCATATAAGGCATCAAAATATATAATAAAAAATGAGTTGCGTTAAAACACTAAGTAGTGAGGGCAAAAAATCTATAAAAAAGAATAGCAGAATAACAATCTCACCCATTTTTTTAATAATTTGAGAAAGAACAATATGAGGGTTTAACTTCTATAACATAGCATAGCATATTGATCTTTTGGGTGTTAGTGATGTAGATCTGTTTAAATGAAGTTTATACCATTACTTTCTCTCTTTTAATGATTAATATAAGTGGACTGCAGACTAATTTGTGCTCATAGGGAACTGAATACTCAACACTCAACAAAATTATCTGATAAAATAAAGCGATGTATTGAAAGAGGACCTCTTAAATTGTGAGCTTACACAAGTTCTGGAGATATCTAGCTAGGTTCCCCAAATGAAACCTTCATTCTTGGTGACTTGAAGATGAAAAGGTTGTTCATGGGATCTTCTGCAAGCCCAAAATTTGCATGGCATCCTAACCCTTCTGATCCCAGGATACCACTAGACTCATTGCTCTCAATTTATATCCATCTTGGAGCTCAGAACATATCCCAAGAAACACAAAATGTTGACATATCTTTGCAAAAGATTTCTGCAGGAAAGTGGATGGTCGAAGTTGCAAAAGATCCACGTTAATCAACTTAAGGAGATTTTAACATTTTTGTGCTTATTGTTTAATTAGAATTTCTGATGTTATATCTGAACTTATAGACCAGAAATATTTCCAATGCCTATATATGTGCAGCTCATGATTTTTATTTTATTTTTACTGAAATGGAAGATAGCACGAATCTAGCTTCTATGGATGATATAGAATTTAGGAATCTTGTAGATTCCACTACTACTATTGTCCTTGCTGATTCTGTAGGTATGAGTTTGTCTCTTCAGAATTAGAGACTTCCTAGTGCTATTATTGATGTTTTTTCTGAACATGATGAACATGAGCGAAGTAATAATGAAGATATTGGCTGAAACTGTAAACGCAGAAGGAAAATTGTTGACCCTCCATCATTTACACATGGTGAAGATTTAAGAGGTATTTGAAATAGGAGGGTCAAGTCTCATTCTAATTGTTTGGATATCAATAGGTTATTAAAATAAACTTGTAATAATGGAAAGAGAAATAAGGTTCTGGAATTTACTTAATTGTTTTAATTTCAAAATTATAAGTATTAAATCTATGACACTACAGTGAAAGTGAATATTAACGAATATATAAAAAAATTAAACATAAAATAATTATAAAATTTTCAAAATCACAATGATAATCATGATTACTGAATTGAAAATTACAGCGAAAACAGGTCTTTTGCTAATACGCCAGTCCTAGAAACATCCCTGATACTAAACAAATGATTCCCAGCAACATTTCATATGTTTAACCATTTTCAACCTACAAAGTGGTTTACCAAATGTTTGGGTGTTAGTGATGTAGATTTTTTTAAATGAAGTTTATACCGTTACTTTCTCTTGTTTAATGATTAATATAAGTGGACTGCAGACTAATTTGTGCTCATAGGGAATTGAATACTGAACACTGGACCAAATTATCTGATAAAATAAAGCGATGTCTTGAAGGATGACATCTTAAATTGCCAACTTACACAAGTTCTGGAGATATCCAGCTAGGTGCCCCAAATGAAACCTTCATTCCTGATGACTTGAAGTTGAATGAGTTGTTCCTGGGATCTTCTGCAAGCCCAAAATTTACATGGCATCCTAACCCTTTTGATCCTAAGATACCACTAGACTCATTGCTCTCAATTTATAGCCAGCTTGGAGCTCGAAACATATCCCAAGAAACACAAAAGGTTGACATCTGGTTTAGGTTGGCTGATCCTATGATAATATATTCATCATCCACTACATAGCATAATAGAAAACAACATTTCTCGGCATGTGTAAGAGAATCAAGCGAATTCAAAAATATTAAATGTAAATATAGTGGCTCTGTTAGGATAGTTCAAGTACATTTTCAAGATCATAAACTCGAAAAGCCTTGAAAATTTTCGAGTTCCATACCTAAACCAAGAAAATGAAAATCCCTAAGAAACCCTAAACCAAGAAAATGAAATAGAGTGCCTACCTATCATGAGCTTGGCATGGACACAGATCATGGTTCTCCTATGAATCTGCTCATTCTAGTAGTCGGTCCTTTATTCTGGTCTTTCTGGAGGTTCATATTCACTCGAGAGCTTCACCTCCCTGTTCCCAATGTAGAAGAAATTCAAATAATCATTCGAGCAGTACTCAAGGTCCAAGCCCTCCTCCTTGAGTGCTTCACCAATCATCTTATACATCATGCATGCAGTTGATCCAGACTTAAACAGGAACGCAACAAATTGCAGAGATAACCATATACACAAAGATGCAGTGGAAATAATAAACCAGCTAGGGTGATGTCAGCTTATCTCTGAGAAGAGATGTGTGGCTACATGCCTCTGAACTGTGTTACAATGAGGTTCGAAGGCCTATTTATTGTTGAGAAACAATGGAAAAACCGTTCACATTCCAAAACCTAACCCTGGAAGATGAAACGCCAAATTGTGGGCCCCGTTTTTGGGTTAGTACATCAACTTCCCGGGGTCGCGAATTGGTCGTCTTATCTCCGTTTGACGCGCATGATAGCCCATTGGAAAGATCTCTCCGAGGACTACGATGGAAAAGACGATTTTTAAACAAAAAATTGTTGGCAGTAGAATTTCCCAAAAAAACGTCGTTTAGGGCCTCAAACGGCTCCGGAAGTTTAGGACCCGAAAAATTGCTAAAAATAGTAAATTGTGCTATAATTAAGGAAACTGAAAAAAACTGCACGAAGCACTAGAGGGGATCCAAGTCGAATTAGCGGGTGGCCACCAATATCCACCTGGATCAGCAGTGTTCCTAAACCATTGCAGGATTGCTTACATAGTATCCCCCTTTGGTATTCGCTTCAGCCACATTGGCGTCAGCACATACATGGTGAAATGCTCCCAGGCTCTGATATTGCTCACTACCTTCAGTGCAATCTCAATCGGTATCAGATGCAAGCATTCACAATCTTGATCTCGGTCCCAAGAAGTGCAACTACCGAAGAAGTGTTTCCCAACCTTCAATTGATGATGCAAAGCCGATACGAGAAGCGAAGCCAAACTGCTATGGAGGATCAAATTTGCACTGGTCAGGTGGTTAGGGAGTTGCAACTACCTTATCATAATCGAACAACTCAACATGGCTCAATCATCTAACATATCATCTATTGGTGAAAAGTAATGACACATAGGTAGAGAGCAAGGTTTATTTCAGAGGGAACGCCTTACGGCATAATAATATTTATAGAAATATAAAAAATCAATAAAGTAAAATTTCAAACATAAATTCCTAATTTAGATTCAAAATTCACCCTGATATCTAGTGATTAGGATTTAAAGTTCCATCTTTGACGTGTTGCCTTCCTCTTCTTTTTCGAATAGATGAGATTTGAAACCCCTAGTTATTTTTTCCTAATAAATGGGGATAGATTTAGTTTTCCTAATTTTTTAAAATTTAAAGAAGTGGATATTTATGATTTACTTTATTTAAAAAAATAAAATAAAATGTATTTATAAAATAAGAAAATTATAAATTTATAATAATTCATATAATTACAATTTATAGTCTTCAAAATTATAAATTCATCTATTTTGATCAAAGTTATGTGGTTGTTGTACCAAAGTTATGTAGTTGTTGTAGCTATTATTTAAAAGTCATTATCTCTTAAATTTTTTATTAGCTAAATCTCAAATAAAGAATGAGTGGTCATATTTCATTTTTTTCCAAAAATAATTTTGTAACCATTTTCTATACTTTTTGCCTTTTTGTTATTAGTCTTTGCCTCGCGATGGGTTATAGCATTAGTTGCATTGATGGTTCATTATTTAATCCTTCTTTTGTAATTTTAAGCAAAGTTTCAAGAAAATACTTAATATTTTATTTTTGCATAAATTCAAAAATAGTTTTTGAATTTTCACTAAATGTTATTATGAATGTCGTATTTGCCAATGAAAGCCTAATGTAACATAATTCCCCTAGTTGGGGCAATTTTTTTAATTTTTTAATTTTAATTTTTTAATTTATTTATTTATTTTATCTTATTTTTATTTTATTTTTAATTTTAATTTTTTAATTTTTTTAATTTATATTATTATTATTATTATTATTATATTATTTTTTCGGTCGCTCACAATTCATTTTAAAATTAAAATAAAAGTAATTTTGAGAGTGACCATTGCATTGGTAAGTGCTCTAACACTTACACTATTATGTTAATGATGCAAGAATTGATGCAGTTGTTGGACACTATTATCGTAGTTCTCTTCTTGATGCAGGAATTTATGGTGCAAGTTGTTTGCATAGGCCCCCTTGGGCGGGGTAGGGGAGACAGGTTGAACAAATGTCAAATTATTATTATTATTTTTCCTACTGTGGAGGACAAAGTACGTGATGGAGAACTAGGGTCATTTGCATAGTGAGTGTTGTGACACTGATTAATGATGTGGTAATTGATACGATTCTTTTGTATGAAACTTTTACTGCAAAGAGAATAGATTATCTGCGGGAGAACTAGGGGTCCTTTGCAAAGATGAGGGTGCTTGACACTGTTAGGGTTACAAAGGGTGCTAGTATAATTTTTGTAACAATTATCGTAATCGTTGGACTATGAAAGCTACTCTTATTATGTAATATTAAATAAAGTGTGTTTTCAATCTATGTGACATGCAGTTGAAAGACACTGTTATGTTAGTGCTCTGCTCAATGATGCAGGAATTGATGCACGTGATAAGTTACCTAAATCATAAATTGGCATCTTAATTATGAAATAAAATTTAACTACTATCGATTTCAATGGTATCCCATTCTTTAATCAGAAAAGTCTTTTATGAAATACATTACTTTAAATCATATACGTTTTACTTAAATTCCAACTTGACATAGTCCAATTCATACAATTATGTTTCATAATCAATACATGTTTTAGAAATCAATATCGAGATACTATTTTATTAATATCATGAATCACATTATATTTTCATTAATTAAAGCTCTTTTTCCAATAGTGAAAAGTATTTTCCGTCATTATTCACTGAACCAATGAGTATTCAACAAATCTACTATGTAGACTTGCCTTTCTATTGGTCAATGTTTACTTTACAGAAGTAATGGTATATTCTAGATGCTAATTAATGACCTCGATGCGTTGTTTCCTTATCTCATTATCAAAATATTAAATGAATGTTGTTCATTGAATTAAGTAAATTAGGTAATATTTTATAATTTTGTATGGTTTTTCCCATTTTTTGTTAAGCTAAAAACTAGCATTCCAAAACTATTATAAGATTTCCTACACAACAAAAGCTTCATTTATAAACTTTGAAATAGTCTAGAAAAACTTTAAGCATCTGGAAAAATTTCAGGATCATTGCATTGCCAAAAGCCATTTTGCTCGGAACATCACCATAAAACAATAAATGAATAATTTCAGGATCATTACATTTCCAAAAGGCATTCTGCTCACAGCATCACCATAAAAATATACTGAATAATGATATCCATTTCAATTTTTCATTTTCATTTAGGCACAACATAATATAAACAAGTCTCAAACAATTTAGTCGAGAAATAACCTTCAAAATAGATTGAATCTAACATCGAAGAAACACAATCAGGTCCATTCACATTACCATCACCTCACCTGCAACCTAGTCTCTAATGCATAAATTATACTTCCTCCACTTATATTCCATTTATGACTAACGTTTATGACTAATGACATGCAGGAAAAAACTATGGATCATCAACACCAGCCCCAACAACATCTCTAACCGAGACCATTCTTTCAAAATAACTATGTATTTTTCAATTCACACATCGTTTTCAGGGATAACGTAAGTGCACATTGATTTTCTGAAAAAATATTAATATGATTACTAAGAATTAAGTTATTATTCAATGTCAAGTGTGATTTCCATGTTTTCACATCTTCGTAAACATTACCATCTCAATGGAGTTTTTGCATATAACACAATTTTCCTTTCTTACATGCTAAAGTACTAAATGTTTCCAAATGATGCAAGAATTGTTGTTTAGTTCTCTGCTTGATGCATGTGCAAGTAATTTGCATAGGCCCCCTTTGGGTGGGGGGTGGGGGGTGGGGTAGTCAGTGGGTGAATAAATGTCGAATAAATTTATTATGTTTCCTTCTATGGAGGATGGAGTATGTGATGGAGAAGTATGGTCCTTTTCATAGCGAGTGTTGTGACACTGATCAATGATGTGGTAATTGATAAAATTTTGTTGTGTGAAACTTTTACTACACAGGGAACATAGTATGTGCGGGAGAACTGGGGTCCTTTGCATAAATGAGGGTTCTCTCACACTGACGGGGTTACAAAGGGAGCTATTATAATTTTTATAACAATTATTGTAATCGTTGGACTATAAAAGATACTCTTAATATGAAATATTAAATAAATTATGTTTTCAATCTATGTGACAGTTGCAGGACACTATTATGTTAGTGCTTTTCTCATTGATGTGATAATTAATGCAGTTGATAAGTTACCTAAATCGAGAATTGACATCCTAGTTATGAAATGACATTTAAGTACTATCGATTTTAATGGTATCCATTACCCAATGATTGTCATCAATATGCATAGTATTGATTTTCTTGTTCTTTAATTAGAAAAATCTTTGTGAAATATGTTACTTTAAATCATATACACTTTACTTAAATTCCAACTTGACATAGTCCAATTGATATGATTATGTTTCATGATTGATCTATCTTACATGCTTTAGAAATTGATATTGAGATACTATTTTATTAATATCACGAATCACATTCTATTTTCATTAACTAAATCTATTTTACCAATAAAGAAAAATATTTTATGTAATTATTCACTGAACAAGTGCGTATTCAACACATTTACTATGTAGAATTTCCTTTCTATTTGTCAATGTTTACTTTTCAGAAGTAATTTTAAGATTCTAGATGCTAATTAATGACCAAGATGCTTTGTTGCCTTTATGTCATTATCCAAATATTAAATGAACTTTGTTCATTGAATTAAGTAAATTATGTAATAGTTTATAATTTCATATGGTTTCTTCCATTTTGTGTTATGCTAAGAACTAGCATTCCAAAACTATTATAATCTTTCCTACACAACAAAAACTTCATTTGTAAACTTTACAACAGTCTGATAAAACTTTAAGCATTTTGAAAAATTTCAAGATCATTTCATTTCCAGAAGGCATTTTTCACAGAACATCACCATAAAATTATAATTGAATAACACTATCCATTTCCATGTTGCATTTTCATATAGGCACAACATAATAAAAATAAGTCTCAAATTATTTAGTCAAGAAATAACCTTCAAAATAGATTGAATCTAACATCAAAGAAACATAATCAGGTCAATTCACATTACTATCACTTCTCCTACAATCTAATTTCTAAAACGTAAATTATACTTCCTTCACTTATATTCCATTTATGACTAACGTTTATGATTTGATGAAATGTAGATACAAGCTTCAGATCACCAACATCAGCCCCAACAAGATCTCTAATTGAGACCGCTCTTTCAAAAGAATTATGCATTTTCCAATTCACACATTCTTTTTAGGGATAACGTAAGTGCATATTGATTTGCTGAACAAATATTAATATGGCTACTAAGAATTAATTAATTATTCAATTCTAAGTGTGATTTCCATGTTTTCACATCTTCGTAAACATTACCATCTTGACAGAGTTTTTTCATATAACACATTTGTCCTTTCTTTCATGCTATAGTACTAAATGTTTCCAACCATTTATATGTTAGTTATTATCATTATAATAATTATGTAATAAAATATGTTATAAACACTAATATTATTTTGTACAAATAACGAGTATAATATGCAATATTAAATTTGATAAATGACAATTGGTATTGTATATTAACAACAAAGTGATTGTGTGGGTTTGTATTCTAGCTTTGAACTTTCTGTTGTTAGAATCTAGACCCAAACAAAGCTTTTCACTCATGTATTTGTTCTAATAAAAAATCTACAAAAGATTTTACTGTGGAATGTGGAGGTGCGCACAGTGTAAGATTGAATGCTTCCTTCGCACTTCTGTACATCCACCTAATTTTAGCAAGATAATGATAAACAAATGTTGTGCTCAATGATCCAATTTTCTTCTTACCTTTCACAACCTTTACTCAATTCATGGCTAGTATTCAGGAATATAGAGATATACATTATTTATAATAAAAATATTGCAAAGAGAATAAATAGATTATTTAATACTAAAATATTAGCAATAAAATCATTATTTATAATTCAAATATTAGCAATAATATTGTATGGGTCCACTGCTTGCCTGATTGTTATTGAGAACAAAAAATATGGATTATTTAATACTAAAATATTATAATTCAAAGCCTTCAATGAGGAGTCCAGAGATATGCACAATGAAAGCTTCAAAGCTTCCACCACAAAATGAACTTTGCCTGCACTCATGCACATGTGCATAATTTTAGAAAGATAACTATAAACAAAGATTCCTCATCAAATCAGAAAGTAGAAATAACATTCATTGAAAATTCGAGAATTATTTTTTAATATATGCAAAAAGAAAAATATTGAGTATTTTTATCGAAATTTTAGTTAAAATTGGGAAAACACTACCTAATAATGCACAATTAATGCAAATTGACCATGAAGAAAAACTAAATTCTTTCAACATCTTGTATGTCAACTGTTATCATTGCAATAATTATGCAATAAAATATGTTATAAACATTGATGTTATATTGCACAAATAATGAGTACAATATGTGATATTAAATTTGATAAATGAATATTGATATTGTATATTAGTTATGAAGTGATTGTGCGGCATTATATTTTAGCTTTGAATTTTTCTGCACTTAGTCTCTGCACTCACCCATGTGTTTCAAAAAAAAAAATACAAAATTCTTTAGTGTGGAGTGCAAAAATTAGCACTATGAAAGATTGAAAGCTTCCTCTGCACAACAGACTTCCTCTGCACTTCCACACATGTGCCTAATTTCAGCAAGAAAACCATAAACAAATATTATGCTCAATGATCCAAACATTGATGCAGTTGCAGGTTCTTTGCATTCCAGAACAATTCAGCCTTTATCCAATTGATTAGTGATATTCAACAATACGAATATTTGCATTATTTATAGCTAGAATATTGCGAAGATCAAATATGAATTATTATTACTAAAATATTAACAATAAAATAATTAATTGTAATTCCAAAATTACTGATAATATCATATGTGTGCACCACTTGTCTTGGTTTTATTGCAAATACAGGGGTCCTTTACATAGATGGGGGTGTTTTGACCCTAACACTGCTTTGGTTAATGATGTGATAATTGATGCGTTTGTAGATTCTTTGCACAAGCTTGCACGTAAGTGTATATATTACTACAATACTAGTAATAAATAATTTATTGCAGAGATCCACACCATGGAAGTTTGAAATCTTCCTCTGCACAATGGAATTTCTCCACACTTCTGCACATATGCCTAATTTTAGAAAAAATTCCATAAAAAGATATTCTACTCAAAGATGCAAAAGTTGATGTGCTTGATAAGTAAGTGCTACCTATATATTATAACACAATAATTTAGATTTCTCTTTTAGCAAAAATGAATACAGAGATAAGCATTAATTATGACTAAAATATTACCAATAATATCGTATCTATCCAATGCTTGCTTCAATGTTATTGGGAACAACAAGTATGAATTATTTATATTAAAATATTAGCAATAAAAGAAATGACTAACTGAAGGGCATTGTTGAGTTTGGAAGTAGCTAGATTGACAAAGCTCTGCAATGGTGGTCGTGCGTATTTGGTGATTATGTTGAGAAAAAATTCATATTCAGAATGAGAGGTGCAAAAGTTGAGTGGAATGAGGAAAGTATAGAGGGACCTTTTAATTGCAATGCATTTTCAATTATTTTGCAGTTAGTGTATGTGCAATTTGATATTAATAGATTGTGCACAAGAGTAGTGCATATTTTATTATTAATAGATTATATGCAATTTAGAGGTTCACACAATGATAGACTTAGAGTACATATGTATTTATGTTCTATGTTATTTAGAGACCTCGGTATTTTATAGATATCAGTAATCATTGTGTGGATCTCCATACTCTGCACTAAAGGATTTTATTGCTAAAATTTTAGTATTAAAACAAAGTCCATATTTTCTATTTGCATTAATATTATTTATGCTTATATTATTGATAATATTTTAATTGTAAATAATGCATATATTCATATTTCCAAATATCTTTTTTTTTATGGTTATCTTTGTGACATTAGGCACATATGTGGAATTGTGGATCCACATGATATGATTGGTAATATTTTAGTGATCAATTTTCAATTAAGTAGAGGTTATGGCGAGTGTAATTACAATTTTGTATCAAAATCACATCAATTTTCATGTCATTGAGCAAAAGCTTTATTTATGGTTATCTTTATGCAATTAGGCACATCTGTGAAAGTGTAAAAAAACTCAATTGTGTAGAGAAAGATTTCAAGTGTTCATTTTATGGATCTCCCCACTCTACACTAAAGTATTTTATTGCTAATATTTTAGTATTAAATAATTCATATTTGTTGATTGCAATAATATTGAGCCAATTGGTCTATCATTAGTCAATTTAGGGAAGGTTGTCCACATAATCCCCCCTATCCCCACTCGTTTGCTACTTGAGCCTATGTAAAGAAACTGCAACTGTACCAATTATCGCATCATTGAATAGTAACTTTGTTTATGCTTATGTTTATTAAATTAGGAAAGTAAAGATTTTAAGATTTCATGGTATGGATGTATGCACTCTACACCAAAGGCTTTGTTTGATTCTAGAGACTGAGTTCAAAAAAGTTTGAAGTTAATATACAATGCCACACAAACACTTCATAGCCAATATACAATATCAATTTTCATTCACAAAATTCAATATTGTATATTGCACTCATCATTTGTGTTGAATTTGTGCAGAATAAGGCAAGTGCGAAGGGATATTTTAATTGTAATGTGTTTTTAACTCTTTTGGAGGGATGTCTTGAATGTATTCAATAGCTGGCCGAAAGGTGTTATTGAGTACAAAAGTAGCTATCTACGGAAGTGGATGGAGCTTTCAATACGCAGAAACCTTCATGCAAAGAGAATCAATTAAATAGCGATAGTACGCATTATTTATAATTAAAAATTATCATCCTCCTCCCCACAATGAACTTTCTACACATTTGCGCACCTCCACCTAATTTTAGGAGCATAACCATAAAAAGAGATTCTATTCAATGAAATGCGGAAGTGCGGAGGTTTGTACAAAGAAATATTTTTCTGCATAATGGACTTCCTGCACACCTCCACACAAGCGTCTAAATAAAGAAATATTCATAAATACAAACATAAGAATTATTTATAATTAAAATATTACCAATAATATCATATACAACTAACTAAAATATTAGTAATAAAATCCTTTAATGCGAACATATTTATCAAATAATAACAACTTACAATGTCAATGGCTACCTGAAAGGCAGTATTGACTATGAAAGTAGCTATTTATAGAAGTGGCCAAAGCTTTCACTGTGTGGAAAGATTCATGCAAAGAGAATTGTAAAACAAGATGTAGAATAAAAAAACAAGTGAACCAAAACATACTTGATATAAATATCATAAGATATGTATATATTTTTGAAACTAGACGTTATGCATAATTCTTATACTAACGAGAAAAATACATAGTTCTCAAAACATAGTATTGATTACTAAAACTATGAGGAAAACCATTCGTAATGATCCCCCACCCCAAAGAACTTTGAACTATACCAAATGCATTGGAAATATGCATGCCAAAAAGGAATACATGATCAACACCTGGCCAATGAAACTATCGTCATGTTACTTGCTAAACTTACATCATAATGAATTTAAAAAATTTAGACCTATTAATTTATGATTCTTATGCTAATGAGAAAATCACATAGTTCTTATATCATACTATCGATTCTGATAACAATGAGAAAAACCATTTGTAATGAGCCCCTCGAAAGCTATGAACTATTCCAATATGCATGCCAAAAAATAATGCAATATCAACACTTTGTAAATGCAACAACAAACAGATTACTTGTAAAAATGATGTCACAAAAGCTTCATAAAACTTAGGCCCTTTGATTTATGATTTTCATTGAAGAATGAGTATACATAATAAAAAACACAGTATTTCTATGACAAAGTTCCACCTCCACATTCACCTCCCCTTGCATAGTTTTCTGACACACTTTCCTTCTTCACAATACTGATTTTAAACAAATGAAGTCATTTAATATCAATCACTCCATACAATGTATCATGATTTCATATTTATTTAATTTCCTACATTTCTATGATTCAGTGTAGATATGTGTACGTGATATGTTTTGTCTAACATGTTTCACATGAAAATTAGTTACACTTGTTCATTATACACAAAAATGAGAAGAGTTAGAAGACATTGAGAACATTATTAATTAAGCAAGTAATTTTATGTACAAAACATAAATGGCTAGCAAATTTCTCTTTTCATAATGCATTTAGAATATGAAAGTATTGTTCGAGCTTTTGTTTCTTTACATGATCTTTTATCTCTGAAGTTAATCTTCCATAAAATCACATCTTCGACTTTCAACAAGGCTTTAATGGCATCTCTAAATATCACATGAAAATAGGAAATATTTGAAATAAAGAAATGTAGTATGATGTTTCTTAAGTTTTGAGATGTTTTTCAAATCCAATTGGACATTGACTATGTATTTTGCAGCACATCATAGATATGAAAGACAATCAACCCTTCAATGATTATAATTTTCCATTTCTGTGAAGTTCCCACATGATAAAATGTGAACGTGTCTTTCCCCCCTTAAAATACCTTTGGTTTTAGTGTGCTAATTTTTCATTATTCATTTTAAGTTGTTTTTCATTTAAAGTTTTTACAGTTTCAACTATCCGGAAGAGCAATCACATAGAGCTCTAAATTGTATCAAAATGGAGGATCTACATACAGTGTTGGTGCATAGATGAAAACACCTTCTAATTTCAGTTGGGTCTAAATGGAATCTCTAAATATCATATGAAAAGCACAAAATGTTGAAGAAAAAGAGATAAAAGATAATACATATTCAAGCTGTTATTAAATCTCAATTTGAAATTGAGGATGCATTTTGCAATAAGTCATGATTCTGAAAAATAGGAAGTGCTCCAACGACCACAATTTGTTCTCTTTGCAAAATGAAAGATATCTACACAAGCTTTTTTTAGTAGATTTATAGAAACACAACTCCTTTACACGCTAGGGAGAGCATTTATTTAGTTATTTTTTAAACTCTTTTCTATTTAAAACTTTTACAGATATAACTATGCGGAAGAATAGTTGCACAAAGCTAATTCATTGATAAATGATTACTCTTTAAGATAATACATAATTGATAAAAAAAAATAAGTATTCATAATCGAGAATGTGTCTATGTGTAGGAGAAAGGAGGTGTAGAAGAAACACATATTGCTAATACACTTATTTTTCATTTGCACACTCTAGCATAAGAAAAAAGGGCATCTAAAGTTCTGAGAGTGAACAATGATGAGATAATACATTAATAGGAAAAAAAACAAAATGAAATATTTACGACACATCCCTATATAGATTTTTATCTAGATAAATTGTTATCTATATTTTTAATCATCTTAATTCCTTCAATGCTATATTGACGATGTACAATCATTTTCTTTGGTTAAAAGCTTAGAGAACAACCAAATAGAGTGACAGTAAGCAATCTGGTGGAAAATGTATCTGAAGATGAAGGAATTACCATAATTACTATAGCAATGGCAATTGAATTGAAAGAAAGAAATTAATCTTATTCCTGAATCACATAATGACAACTCAAACAAAAATGTGAATGACCATTTTGACTCATTGGATATTGAGATTATATGACCAAAAAAGTGTTGCGCCAACAAGAATTGGTAGCAATATAAGAGGTGGCATGTGTATGCTATCCTTTTCGAGCTGAATTTAAAATTATTTCACATAGCTTCCACACATAAGTGTAACAATCTAGATCTATAAGGACTAATGATAAATACAATGTAATGATTGAAAATGGAAAATTCTATGAATCTTCCAGAGTTATAAATTATAAGAATATAACAATTCGCAATTGCAACAAGAAAAGTGGTTCAACAATCGAACCAAGAATAGATAAATACATGCTATTAATAATGAGAAAAGTTAAAGGAATGGAATCTACAAAAATCATACAAATAAAAAGAGTTTATATTGTTTATCGGTGTGCTATGATCTAATCACATTAGGTGGATCTAAAGTGAAGCCCTGATATTATCAGGCGTCTCTATTCGATCATAATGTTTTGTGCTGATAATATGGGAAAATGATGCACTATGAACACATCATAAATCTTCTTGTGTGAAAAAATGAACACTTTTATCAACTTGTTATTGATGGTAATTCCATATGCTCATATTCTCAGCACATAATATTATAATTGACAAAAGTGAAAATTTGGTCAATGATTCATCGTATTGATTGAATGGAAGAAAGTTTTACGAAATTGAAAATTATTAATGATTAATAATTTCTATGTTATTTAAAATGAAATAGTGATGTTTCTTACTTGATGTTTATTAAATTCCTTATTGCAATAAATTAATGTTCCTTATTTAAAATAAAATAATGATGTTTCTTATTTAATGTTTATTAGAATTTCTATTACTATTTAAAATAATCTAATGTTTGCTAAATAATGTTTCCTATATATCCCTAATGAAAGCTCTTAATACAATGAAATTCATCCATAGGTAACACTTTGCATAAGCACAAACGTCGGCGAACACCTCTTGTAGATTTCCACTCCAATAGAATAGAATTCTTCTATGCTAGAGACTTTTCTAATAAATTGAATTTAAAGGTTGTGCTCTCTACACAATTAAAGCTTTGTTTATGGTTATATTTGTGTAAATAGGCATATGTGTGGGACTACGAAAGAAATCCATTATCTCGAGGAAGCTTTCAAGCTTTCATTGTGTGGACCTTTATAAAATTCATAAATGCTTACACTCATTAAAAAAATTTTTAATCACAAAATTTACAAAAATAAAATTTTCCATGTTGAAACCTATAGAAGATGTTGGTATCCACTATAATGTTCTTAGCTAGCTTTATGAGGAACTGCAAAAGTGTGGACTATAGTGATTTTTCTGCACTTCGAAAAAATCAACTTATTTTTGCTAAGTCTCTTTTTTAATTTTTAGTTAGAAATAAATTTCACAACGAATTCTTCCTCCCCATGATATTTTGGACTCATACTAATTAAGATCAATTTTGAATGTCAATGAGCGACCGAAGTTTAGCATTGGTTGTGGAAGTAATTGTTTGGATGAAGTTATGTGAAGGTGGTTGTGCATGTGCAAGGTTATGCGGAGAACAAATGCATGTGCAAAATTTGTGCAAAGTAAGGCAGGTGTCGAGGGATATTTTAATTGTAATGTGTTTTCAACTCTTTTAGATTTAGTGCATGTGAAATTCGATATTAGTAGATTGAGCACAAGAGCATTGCTTATTTTAGTATTAATAGATTATATAGTGTGCGAAGGTTCATACAATGAAAGTTTGAGAGATTTTTGTGCACAGTGGACTGGGTTGTTTAGAGGAAGCATGTGAAGAGAATAAATGCATGTGAGGAAAATGAATGCATATGCATAGATCTTTCACTATGCCAAAATATTTATGCAAAGTTTATTAAAATAATAAATATACTTATTTACTAACGTATTTTGCAACAAATGCTTTGTCCGCACAATGTTTGGGAGACACATCAATTAATATCACCTTCAGATGTCAATGACTGATCGGAGGGAATTGTTGATTCTGTAAGTTTTTTTGTGGACAAAGTTGTGTGGAGGTGTTTGTGCGTGTGTGGTGGTTATGAAAAGAACAAATGCGTATGTGGAATGAGGGTTGTGCAAAATTTGAGCGGAATGAGGGAAGTGAGAAGGGATATTTTAATTGTAATGTGTTTTCAACTCTTTTAGAGTCAGTGCACTTGTAATTTGATATTAGTAGACTGTGCGCAAGGGTAGTGCTTATTTTATTAATAATATATTCTACAAAGTGTAGAGGTTCGCACAATGAAATATTTAGAGTACATATGAATTTGTGTTATTTTAAAAATATACATTAGTATTAACATTTTAATGCTTTGAAAATCATGTTTGTATGTTTGATATCTCGAGAGCTCCACACGCACTCTATTACAAGACCAATGGTTATTTTATTATTAATAGATTCTACGAAGTGCAAAAGTTGGCACAATGAATGTTCGAGAGATTTTTGTGCACAATGAATTTTCTCTATAGTCCCAGACATGTCCATTTATGTGATGTTGAAAGTATATGAAAACAATATTTCTATATTTGATGTTTTAATGCTTCTATAGTTTTCTAAATACGTGGGCGGATGTGTAGGCATTTACTAGTATTTACCCACAGGGCTATTTTCTATTAATTAGAGGAAAAACATCGGATGATAACAAATTTGGATGGTGTACTTATTTTTGTAGCCTATTTCAGATGCAAAATATTGGTAGTTGGTGATTTTTAGGGAAACACATATGCAAACATTTGAATTAGCTAGTATAGTGAGGGAAAAATGTTAATTTTAGTGATATAAAAATTAACTCACTTTGTTCCTATTGTTAGATTTGTGAACTACTATTACTCCTACTATAATAATAGAAATAAATACTAATGATGAGACACACATTAGAAATATAGAGATATATGGATGTCATATTTATCTCCGATACAAAGATTTTGTGACATATAGGTGGTGATTTATAAGGAAATGAGCTGAGAAGAAGTTTGAAATCATTGACGAAGGAAGGAACTAAGATATTTGATGATATCTATAGGAGCCATTTCCAATCATTTAAGTATTTCGAGTAGCAGATC
This sequence comes from Pinus taeda, assembly GCA_000404065.3. NCBI lineage: Eukaryota > Viridiplantae > Streptophyta > Pinopsida > Pinales > Pinaceae > Pinus > Pinus taeda. The sequence goes on along the minus strand of APFE030253403.1, from coordinate 35,707 downwards.
ATAGCGTTTTCTCTTTGCAAATTTCATTTAAGAGAGTGGAATGTCATCTGAGCTTCTCCTTCCTTACATATTGTTATCTTCAAGGATGATATTGCATATTTAATGGTGTATCAATGGAATTTCTGTTAAATCATGGATGATAATAGTACTATAGAAATACATAAGCGGTACAATACTGCAAGATTTTAAAATGATTCACCTTTTTCAGTTTCCTATTCACATTTGGCAATTTCTTAGCTCGTTGTCATGATTACACTTAGTTCTAACTTATTTTGTATGGTAAATTTATGGTTCTTATGACACGTATAATGTTGATATTAAATTGATGGATTGTGATTAGATTTCATTTATTTGATTTCTAATTATTCAGCATGTGGTGTGTAGAATGTTTGATGTGGGTAATAGTGACAGTTGCAGGAGAACATGTATGGGAAGCAAGGAATATGACATAGTGTTAGTTTCCATTTATTGACTTGTGTAGTTTAGTCAAAGTCATTTTTTTATTTTATTTTATTTTGAATGAATCCTAAGGTTATTCCTCCACCATCTAAAAAATTTTCTCACCTTTATGAACTAATTATTTATAAATGAATCCTAATGTTAAATGGAATTTTTTGTCATCCATATTTTAATCATTTCAATGCATTTTCTCTTATTAATAGAAACCACTTGGGCACGTAAATATTAGTGCTTTCAACATTCAATTTACTGAGTACATATGCGCACACATATTTATTCAATATACCAATACGCACAAGGTATCAATGTTTCCCATATTTTTTCCACACATACGTTCTACCACATAGAAGAACTTGTTAGCATCTGTTAAAAATCTAATCTAATATTGTGTAATAGTAATAAGTATTTAATCGAAAAAATATTTGTTATTTCTAGTTTAGAAATTGTTTTTTGTAGTTGTGCCTATTATATTATGAATTAAAGTTTTTGTTTCCATTAATTAAATTATTTTCTCATCCACAAAAATAAAAGAGTTTAAAATTAAATCCATTTGTGTGGAATAAGGTTCCCACTGCATCAAAATTCCATGTCAAATTTTGGGAGAAATAGGCGTGTCAAGTCATTCGTAAATCAAATTTGGTTTCGTTTTACAAAGTAATGGGGACGAACTATCAAGCCACTTCATCGTACAAGGTAGCTAAACACGTGTTGGCAGGACATTTATTTTTTAATTTCCTTATATACTTTACTATTTGAATATATTATTGATATTTTTACAAGTCATCAAACTTGGTTGAAAAAACAATGGAAATTTTAACACATTCCATATAAAATATGGAGGAATGGTTTTGTAACTTGAGGTTACAACTATCAACTTTCATGATATTAGGTGTAAATTGAGTTTTTGATCATATTGAATCCTTTTACAACATCTAAAAACATGATTCAAACACTCTTTATCTTAGATTTTTGTTGAAAAAGCAAAACAGATACCGGATTGTGGAGATTTTTGGTAGTATGGGAAAGTTTGCCAATGAATTTTTTGATGATGTTGAATTCTATTCCACTATCACAAAACATGATTGAAACGCACATGTTGCCTATTTTTATTGATAAAAAGAAAAGCCAAATTGCGGTGATTTTAGTCATTGTGGGAAAATATATCGCCTCGGTAGACAATGACTGTTATTATATATCGTAAGTTTATGTTTCTAATTATTATAAGTGAAAAGTAAATGGACATTAAGCTTTTGGAATTTTAGAAAAATTTCCTATTAATCTCTACAAAAGTTGGCTTTGGTATCTTTAATTTCTATTTATTCAAAGTGTCGTGTGTAACGGTTTTCACAAGAGTAATAATAATAACAATTTTTTATGAAGAAAATAGAGAATAGTAAAGTAAAATGGGATGTTAATACATTATTCGTTGATAATTGTTTTTAACTACAAAGTGAAAATGGGTAGCACACAAAGGAAAGAAGTTATTTGAAGTGATACAATTAACTCACTTGTTGGAATCGAAGATAGCTTTGACTGGTTGAGAATGTATGAGTGATATGTGAGTATATCAATAGAAGATAAAACATGCAACAAGATTTGGAGTACCGGATTAGCAAATGTTGGATGCGTTCTGGAGGTATTTAATTTCAGAGAAATTGTTTATCTCTCTGCAAATAATTTTGATTTAAGAAGAGTAAAATTAAGCTAGGAGAAAGAAAGGTTCCTCTGAATCCTAATGAATTTAGATGGTTATTCAGGTTACCATAAATAAACAAGAATTTAGAATTTCTCATTGGCAATAGTTTCCCGAAGTTAGAAGGAGGCATGGTTGACATTGTGTGTGAATTTATTTCTTCAACTTCTAAGGTTCCTTTTGATATTTCTCTTGGAGATATATCTTTTTTAAGGAAACCATTTAGGAATTTATATTTGATATTTTCCCATTTAGTAGGGCTATAAAGTACATGTTGATAGTGCTAGAATATCTTCAAATAAGGGGTCTCCCTGTTGGAAAGTCCAAATTATACTTCACACCATTTGGTATAAGAGTCGTTCTGAAACTAAGGCTCAACTATAATAAATTCTTATAGATTTTCCATGGCTTCACTATTTAGCACGAGAGAGTCATACATAGGTAATTTCATATTAGAAAGTGAGTATGTGTTGTGGATTCTCAACTATATACATATCAAGGTTCTTCTACTGAAAGGGAAAGAAAAGTGATACTTTGAAGACAAGCAATAGTGCTGATATAGAAAATACGCACGAGCATGTACATAAGAATGAATCATTGACCAACTAGTAAAATAGTTCACATGGAAGCAACAATTGTTAAAACAAATAAAACATAATTTCAATAAGATAAGTAACCAATACACCTAAATAATTGAATTTCCTTAGTACATATGAAAAAAACATACATCACAAACATTCAAAGAAAGTTTTACAATATTGAAAACATAAATATTAAAGTGTGCTCGCTCAGTGAGCTTCTAAATTAAGAAAAATTTCCAAGATAGATCAAGACAATGAACATCACTAGCCCCAATAGTGGAGCATTAGAGTAGTCACTTGCTCCTCCAAAAAAACTATCTTCCTCTCTAATGCCCAGTAGGAGGAGCCAACATTGAAAGTCCTTTTGCATGATCGATGAGGTTGTATATATAACAAATGGGCTGATCATTCGCCTCCATTGTGACTCTTGGATTACCCTAATGACTGTTTGAATTCTCTATGACCTTCGAATCGTACATGACTTTTCACATTATATACATGTCTCTTGGACTTCAACTTTACATTAAATTTCTCCAATATTAAATTTACATAGTCCACAAATGATGTGGCAAATGATGAATCATGTTAGGATATGACATGAAATTGATGACATTGACTGTATGATGATATGGCACTATCAATTCATTCTTTTCTGCTACTTTATAAGTGTCTCTTGAGAGATGGCATATTCTATTCTTCTTGCTAATCCATAAGGCTTGAAGGTAGGTAGTCTTCAACGTGATCTTGATTTTCAGTTGTTGTCACAATCTATTGTCACTTTGTCTTCTTGCATCATGATCATCTCATATATTTATCTCCATAGGTGTATTCTATCATGGTATCCTTCTCCTTTTCCTCCATCCTTATTCTGTCATGATAAGATAGAGTACCTACAACTCAAAAAAAAACATGACAAGATGACATTAGTTTGAAAAATCTTAATCTAATATGTTTCACGAAATCACTTGTTAGGGATAGAATTGAGTGACTAATTGAGTGATTGAATAAGGTATTGTGCATTTCCAGAGACTAAGGTCTAGGAATAAGGATTGAGACTTCTCAATACTTAGTTTATGATGGCCACGGTCAAATTATTGTGTAATTGAGGGGTTCAATAGCTCAAGGTTAAGGCTTGGGCTTGGAGTTGCCCAATGCATAGTTTTGGTAGGAGAACAAGTTGGGATATTTCCTAGTTGATGGGTTCAAGGACTTATTATAGAGGCTTGAGGCTTGAAGTTTCCCAATGCGTAGTTCTGGAGGAGAAAATTCTCATGGATTGTAAAATTGCATACCTCAAGGTGTCAGGTTGGAAGCTTGAGGCTTGACACTGCGCAATACACAACTATGGCTGACTAGGGGCAAAAATTCCATAGTTTTGGAACTCAAGGGTCAAGGCTAGGAACTGTGACTATGTAGTGAATATTTATAAGAGGCAAGGTCAATTTTTGAGGACTGAGACTACATAATGCATAGTTCAAGAGGGCTGAGTGAGGTCAAGTTTCTTGAGAAGGAACTTTTCCGAATTTGGCTAAATGCGGGATCCATGAGACCAAAGTGAATAGTATAAAAACTTGAAAATGATAAAACACTTAGAGAAGTTGGTGACACAACATTGATCACTCAAAACATGTGAACAACATGCTTTCCTCAATAAGATGACATTGTGACAAATTTTCCCAAGTGTGACACTAAAGGTACAATTTGCAATGATAATGATGACAATTGTGCGACAATGATTGAAATTTTGGGAATGAGTGCAATACATGTATACCTGGTAAGAATGACTTATTAGCACCAATGTTACCCTTTAAAAAAAGACAAAACTCTAGTTTACATGATAAGCCACACTTCTTGTGCTAAAAGATGATATTTTCTATATGAAGAAAAAAATGCCAGTGACACTTGCGATATGTAAACAACGATGAAAGGGAGAAATAACAGAGAAAATATAACATGAAAAAAATACTAATTAAGGTGAAAGAAAATGAAAATGATAGTCAAAAATATGAAAGAGACACTCATGAAAGTGAAGGCGTGCAAAAGTGATAGTTTTAAAAACTCACTGAAATAGAAGTACAATCGCAACCAAAAGTGAGATACTATTAATTGAAAGTGCACAATAACTCATCATAGGTTGAAAATTGCATAGACATTGTCTTTATGGACTACGATATGCCTGTTCAAGTTCACAGAAAGGAATGCACTCATAAACATGATATGGATTAAACACGTGTATGCAAGTGACTTTAACACTTATCAATCAACCATCAAGTGACTATTGAACAAATGATCATAAGATTCATAGTAGGCTCCAAAATTCAAATGTAGACCGAATTTTGGAGAGTGTTTGTCATAGCGACAACACTTGGTGACACACTGGTAGAAATCAAACTTCTGTTCCTTGGTAAAATATTCCGTGCAAGGTTTACTTCCTTAGGGAGTATTGATTCATCATTCAAATTACTCCTTGGTATTAAGAGTATAGCTTTTCATCTCTAGAGTTTCTTCATTTCCAGTAGGCATGGAGAGTACCCCGACAGAGTCACTTCAAGAACACAAACATTGCTCCACTACCAGAGAGATTGGACAATACCCAAACTAAGTTTCTTTCTTCAGCTCCCTGTAGAAGAATACTTTCTCTTCTTTCACCCTTAATTTGTTTATTTTATAAAGGATTGTGCATAAAAAAGTATTCATTTCATTGGCAGAAGATGAATCTTGAATTATTGAGAGAAGAAGAGGTTGTTCCTTTAGAGAAGCATATTAATATCTTTGATATTGGTTTTCTCATTTATATTTTCCCCTTGTCCTTCTCTACTTGATTGGATTAGTGTGAAAAAAACCAAAACATAAATAATCGAGTATAGTGATGGGGTTTCCAGAATAGACATGGATATCATGGTTTGACATGAGGATCTCCTTATGAAAGTATAATATTTTTCATTAGAACATCATCGACCAAGAGGTGTAACAAAGACAAAGAAGAACGACTAAAGGTTAGCCAAATGTTGCAGTGTCACAAAACCATTTTCTATTTTGCCACATTATCTTTCAAGCTAAGAAAGAACAACTTTCATGTGGAGTTTTATTAAACAATAAAAAAAATCCAAGTCATAACAAGAAGACAACAAAAAATAGAGCATAGTTAAACCTTAACCTGAAACAGAGAAGAAAAAAACAAACAAAGCAAGAAATTCAAATGCAAGGACTAGTGCATGATCATGCAATGTAAATAAAAAGATAAAATGCACCTAAACCTACCCCTATCCTAATAGGCTAGAAAGTTAGGGCTAAGTATAATGAAATTTTCAATGTAGCCACTGTAACCACTCCTGACCTGCAATAAAAAGGATACAAGAAATTAAAATAAATATAAAGCATTGTGAAAGAGTACAGATAATAATTTGAGAAATTTTCACAATGAACTGAAGGTCTTTCTTATCAATAGAAATATGTTCGAAACTTACTACCTTTAAGAAATTTCGAGGTTTACTTTGTCGCTTGAAATGATGACCATACAAACATTGAAGGCATCTCATGAAAATAAATTCATTCATGTTTTCTTTTTTTGTAAACATCAGAAATGATCAAAACTTATTATTTGTGATGGAGCTTGCAATATAAGATTTATCTAGCCATTCGACGATTGGATTGTTATTTAGAACAATCAATTTGAAAACCATGATGAGGAAACGAATTTTCAATTAACATATTCACATCGGAAAGAGAATATTCTTAGGGAAATTTAATTCAATATCCTTTGGAAACTTTGTCAAGATGGTGAGAACATGACATAACCATCAACTCATGCTGAAGTTCCTCAACTATCTGACAAGTGTCTGCATCATAAAAGAATAAACCATAAATATCATTGGATTCAACAAATTTAATGAACATAAAATGATTCTGACTAGATTGGTGACTATAATATTCTTGATTTTACATTGGTACCCTTTGTATTTGATTAGACATCATGCCAACAATATGAAAAATTAAGGTATTTAAGATAACTACTGACATCACAAATTATAAAAATCAATAAAGATACCATGTTGGTGACAAATTGAAAGTAAAGGTCAAGTCAGACAAGGTATTCATATCAACACAAGAGTATTGATTCAACGAATGAATCAAGAGTTTACCATCACTCAAGAAGAGAGATTTTGTGAAAGAGATGATAAGATCCATGATATGCCCAAAAAATGTACGAAGGTGACCGGTTTTTTATGTATCTCACAGAGATAAATTATTCAACCCATAATGGCCTTTATCTTGATAAACAAAATGATAGGCTTTGAAACTGTGTGGATCTATGAGAGATTCACTTTCCAACCTTAAGCCCGATGCAAGGTATTTACATGATGAAGAAAGATTAATCAAACAAGAATCTTTCATCTTATTAGAAATGTTGTCTTGAGGATAGTGAATATTAATGAATTCACAACCAGTGGATAGATGGTAAAGTAAGAAATAAGCATTAAAATTGGGATCCAAATCAGTTCAAGGATGCCAATAGGATTGCGAGAACCTAACATAACCATCAGATAGGGGCTGAAGTGTCTCAACTTGCTTAACGATCTCTAAAAATTCTAATGGTGGATTATCAAATTTTGGTGCCTTAGAAAAATAAACAGGAAGATATGTACCACTATCATCAGATGTATCGATGACAATATTGTTAATTCCACTAGTTTGATCAGACTCAATATTAGACATATTAGATTCTTGATGGATGGAAAATTGAGATGCATTAGTCAACAAAATCCGTTGATCGTTTAGAACTATGATGTCTTCTTCCTAACATAAGAAAGATTTACAATTGAACATGTCATGACTAACATATTCAATATTTTCACCCTTTGACCACACCATCTTATACCTGATTGCAACCAAGAGTATCTAGATTAAGATCTAAAGGATTTAGAGAGGCCACTAATGTCATAAACTTATCACATGTTTTTGGGTACAATGAGTAGTGTGCTAAAGGTGAGGAAATATGAAAACACTCAAGTGGAGAAACACTAGTTGTAAAATCATATTGAGCCTGTAAAAAACAAATTAGGATGTATGTTATGTCTCATAATATTATCTTCATCATTGAAATGATTGACGACAGGAATACCAACACAAAATTTAGATTGGTTTTTCTTTTCTTCAACAGGGTATACGAAATATTTAAAAGCTTGACAACTTGTTTCTTTAGATTTGATATTTGAACATGTGTGTATTGAATAAAATTCAGAATCAATTTGAAATGAAAGAAACTCTCATCTCACAAATGAATAGTGCAAGCTATCAGAAGGAGATTCTGAATCGATATCGTACAAATCCAAGTTGTCCAAAAAATGAAATATATTGTTCGATGTACTTGGGTATCCATCACCTCATGCGTTGATAGAAACATGGATGTCATGGTGATGGTTGTCTAAAGTCTTGACTTGAATGAAGGATTAGAAATTATTCAAAAAATTATCAAGATTATAAGATGTGTGATTAGCTGAGAATGCAATATTGTTATCCTGAAAGAGGGAATAAAGATGAAGTATATCTTCAACACTTTTCTTCTTTACCTATAAAATGAAATTACCTTGTTCTTGATTGCTGCTTGAAATGACAAGTTGAAAATAATTAAAAGTTGAAGTGGGTTGATCAAATAGATCATGAAATGAGGAATCATGAGATGTAGATTGTATAGGTTGAAAAACATCCCTTGAGGAAATTATATTTTCAATTGGATCAACTTCAAGATTAGGATTATGTGCATTAATACGATCTTGAAAAGGTAAGGGATCAACTTTTATTTCAGGCTCTGTATAATTTATAAACCATTCCAAGTCCTACTCAATAGGATCCGAGTCATGGAATTGGGTGGAAGTTGAACATACATAACAACAATTTGATTTTCAAATTTCTCAACTTTAACATCATCATTAGGAGGAACCCTATTTGTCACTGGAAAAGGAGGAGGAGAAGGAAAAAACAAAATAATAGACCCTTCCTCACAAGTTTGGGGTGTCTCATGATCAACAAAAGTTTGGGGAGAAACATCATCTAGGGGGTTGGATTCTAAATATTTCAAGGAAAGTAGAATAAAAATCTGAATTTTTTTACTAATAATATCTAAATCAATCACTCCATCGGGAAGTTCATAGAAAAGGTGAATTCCAGACAAAATATTCATCATTAATTTTTTTAGATTTACCAAAACCAAGAAAATTAGATATGTGTTTGGCTATGAATGTACCACCCTCACCATCAAACCTAAATTGAGACAAGGCATGAAATTGTACCATGAAGATGAAAAGTTTACCATGAGATAGGTTAGAAAAAAATTCAAGGATTTGATTTGGGAAAGAGCCATTTAAGATAAGATATTCAGAACAAACTCAACGGGCATAACTTGTCATTTGACCCTCCTTCTAACACCATTTGTTGATGGTGCTAGAATTCTGTCAACCAAGGGGTATCCCCAATGAAAATTACCTATTAGACTTCTCACCGTTTGGTGTAGGAGACCTTTAGGAACTAAGGCTCCAATGCCATATATTTTTATAGATTTTCCTTGGCTTAAGTGTTCAACACGAGAAAGTCATACACAAGTAATTTCTAGTTAGGAAGTGAATATTCCTTGTGGATGTTCAGCTGTAGATGTATCGAGGTTCTTCTACCAAAAGGGAAATAAAAGTGAGCCTTGTGAGGACAAGTAATAGTACTATTCTAGAAAAGACACGTGAGCATGTACATAATAATGAATCGTTGACCAACCAGTGAAATAGTTCACACAAAAGAAATGATTGTTAAAATAAATGCAACACACCCTCAATAAGATAAGTGCCAAATCCACAAAAATAGTTCAATTTCCTTAGTACATGTGAAAATATCACACATCACAAACATTCAAAGAATAGTCTTACAATATTTATGACATATACATGAAAGTGTAATAGCTCAACAAGCTTCTAAATTGAGTAAAAGTTCCAAGATACATCAACAAAGTGAGCACCACTAGACCGAATAGTGGAGCATTAGAGCAGTCACTTTCTCCTCCAAAAGAATTATCTTGCTCTCTAATGCCTAGTAGGAGGAGCCAAGGTGAAAATTCATTTTGCATGAGTGATGAGGGTATATATACAACAAATGGGGTGATCATTCACCTCCCTTGTGACTCTTGGATTACCGTCATGATCATTTGAATTCTCTATGACCTTTCAACTCATACATGACTTTTCACATTATATACATGTCTCTAGACTTCCACTTTACATTACATTTCTCCAATATTGAAATTGCATAGTCCACAAATGATTGGAAAAGGATGACTAGTGACATAACATGACATGACACTGATGATATGGATTACATTATGATGTGGGAGTATCAAGTCATTCTTTGTTGCTGCTTTTTTAGTCTCCTAAATGATGGAACATGTTCTTCTTCTACCTCCTACATAAGGATTGAAGGTAGGGAGTCTTCAATGTGATCTTGATTTCTAGCTGTTGTCACAATCTGGTGTCCCTTTATCATCTCACTTGATGATAATCTCATCTTTTGAGATTTATAGGTGTCTTCTAGCATGGCCTTTGTAGAAATTCCTTGTAGATTCAAAATGCTAATTATAATTTTCTATAACAATAGACTTGAATCTACTCTACTCATCAGCAGAAACAATTAAACGATCACAAAATAATGAAGCATACAATAGGAAGAATTAAATCAGCACATTACACAATGATTTCCTTGGGAAAGCAACAAATAATAATCCATGCTATTTGTATGTTGAATTGGTTAGAAAATATGAGAAGATTACAATGCTTTGCTCAATCTCAAGCAACCTATACACTATCTCTCTCTATCTCACAGCTTCATAGACAAGCCTAGGCCAATAATTAACCAATTTTCTACTTTTTAAAGTCCCTATTTCCTTACACCGTTTCCTTGGTAATTAGCCCCCCATTAATTAGGGAAAATCCTCAAAATAATTGTGCAATCCATGATAGGGCTTCCTATGATTGCATGTACCACCTGTATAATTCGAATGATTATACAACTAATAGTAAATTGTCCATGAAATCCAATCTCAATTGGGTAACTCTCATATCTGACATGCATGAGTTATTTATGAGTGAATCATCGGTTAACTAGTTCTCATTGTAGGAAGCATGACACTAATATACCTCACACTAGTTCCTCTAATAGTTGTAACTAGTTTAACTAAATTTAACTCAATTAAATTGAATTAATTAATTACAACTCAAAATAAACTCAACTAGGATTCCTATAATGTAGGAGACACTCTACATGACTCAAGTTAGATCCTCAACTCAAATTAACTGAGCTAACTAAGTCAAATTAACTTAGTTAACTAACACAAGTTGTCATGAGATGTGGAATTACAATTTTATTCCTAATTTAATTCAAGGAAGAAATTAAATTAGGATTTTCTTGTTTCATTTTCAACACTCTCTCGCAAAAGGAAATGGATTGTTTGCTACCCTAATTCTACCTCTATGAAACTAAAATTTGCATATTGATAATTAATTTGTCAAAATATCTACATCCTATTCTTTTGTAGGAATGTACTCCAACAACATGATTCTCTTCTACACACAATATCGTAGATGGTGATACTAGATGTCGATATGATTGGACCAATCATGACAATATGGATTCTCAGAGAGTTTGATAAAACTTTGATTGTCACAGTAAACCACTGTAGAATCCATCTGCTGACCAAATAACCCAACAAGGAGCTTCCTCATTGAGATAGCCTCACAATATGCTTGATTAGTATCCATGTACTCTGATTCTAATGAACTGAGTGAAACTAATCTTTTCTTCTTGCTAACCCAATACTAAAGATTCCCCTTAATGTTCTCTTCTTGTCAGATGGATTCCCTACCAAATCTGCATCTATGAAGCCTTTAAGGTTCACCCCCTTTGTTTTTTTGTAGAAAAGACAAAACTGAGTGGTGCCTATGAGGTATCTGAATACATGTTTAGCTTCCTTCCAATATAGTTTGGTTGGCTTAACCCTCACTTGACTAAGATGGCTAAATGAAAAACAAATATCTAGTTGTGTGTTTGCCAAATACATAACTGAACCCAGAAGCTTCCTGTAAGTAGTAGTCTCCACTACTTCATGTGAAGTAGCATCTTCCTTCCTCCAATTTCCTACTAAAGGAGTCTTCATGGATTTTCTTCTCTTCATGTGGAACTTCTTTAGTATCTCGTTGCGATAATTTCCCTAAGGGACAAGAATTTCATCATCTCCTTACCATACTTCCATACGAAGGAAATAATGCATGAGCCCTAGGTCCTTCATCTCGATTTCTCTTGCAATATCCTCTTTACAAGATTTTACCAACTTCTCATCACTTGTTAGAATTAAATCATAGACACATAATAATATAATCAATAATTTACCTTCAAACACAATATGGTAAATTTTTTCATCTACTTCACTTTTGGTGAAACCCAACCTAGTGAAATAACTTTCAGTCATGGTGTACCAAGATTAGGGTGCATGTTTCAATCCATACAATGATCGCTTGAGTGTGCATAAATATGACTCTCTGTTGAAGGTCTTAAATCCTTTTGAATGCTTAATGTACACCTCTTCATCAATCACTACATTAAAGAATGTTGTCTTCACATCCATTTGATGTATCTTCCATCCAATTTGTGCTTAAAGTGATAGAATAGATCTGATTGAAGAGTACCTTTCTACTAGAGCAAAGGTCTCCTCGTAATCAATTCCCCCACCTGAGAGAACCCTATGGCCACAAATATGGCCTTGTGTTTTTACAAACTCCCATTTTCTACCTACTTTACCTTGTAAAGCCATCTAGAACACACCACTCACTTGTCTGCTGGTCTTGGGGCCGCTTCCCAAACACTGTTTCTAATAATGGAGTCATACTCCTCTAACATGACATCAACCTATACAGGTTGTTGCACTTCTTCATTGAATGAGGATGGCTCAATCTCTACACTCTCGCTCATCACAACCATGTAGTTAGATTACTGATTTGGTGAAATACTCTACCTATGTTGTGATGTGGGTGTGCCCACATTCTCTCTAGCATCATGCATAAATATTTTAGCTAATGAACCAAATATCCTTAAGTGTGCCACATCTAATTTATTACCTAAAAAATCTTATTTAGGTGTACTAATCATAAGAATTTGATGACGACTTTTTCTCTACCCATATACAATTATGTTGCATGCTTCCCAGAAGTGCAACAATAGGCCTTGATCATGTAACATTGCCCATGAAATGCCCACATTACTTATGTTCGGTTATGGGGAGCTATTAACTCCCGCTAAATGACTTCTGATGCATAGAAGTTCTTGAATTCATTCAACACATATTCTCCACCATTATCACTCTTGAGAGCCTTCACTTTCCTACTAGTGTGTTTCTCAACAAGTGCTTTAAATTCATAAAACTTAGAAAACATCTAATATTTCTTCTACATGAATAAAATCCAACACTTACATGAGAATTCGTCTACATATATTACATAATACCTATGCTTTTCCATGGAGGCTTTAGAGAATGGTCCACATACATATGGGTGAACTCTATCAAGGATCGCTTGCACTTAATTGTCCTTATCATGAAGGATGGATTTGGTGTACTTCTCCAATGTACACCCTTTGTATGTATCTCCCTACTATAGTGCACCCTTGGGAAGTCCTATATAAATTGTCTACATGATATTAAAATATCCATTGTGTAAGTGACCCAATATTCTATGCCATAACTCCTCGATGTCTCAAATTTGCACCTTCTCTATTTTTTTTCTCAAAGAAACATAATCTTATACATCTAATTTATAGAGGTTATTCACTTGAACCCTGATCCGCTTCACTTGTCCTGAGGCTATGTGATGAAGGAAATCCTTTCCCTTACTAAATATCACATTGTAGCCATGGTCCTCCAACATAGAAATTGAAACCAAATTATTCTTTATACCCTGAACATACATGACATCTTTTAATGTGAGAGGAGAACCATAATCCCTCTTAAAAGTAACCATATCAATGTCAGTCATGCTATACCTTCCATCATCTCTCATTTCAATGTGAATATGGAGGTCGTTATCCTTTAATTCACTAGAAAATTATTTGTTGCTATTCATATGGAATGAGGATCCTCTATCCATATACCACAAACTACCCATCACTGATGTCACCACACAAGCGATGAGGGTGTTGGGCCTTAGTTTTGGTCTTATTTTGCTCTAAGAAACTTACTTAACCATCTATTTATCATCCATTTTCACCCCATTCATTCCATTTTGATGTATATTTGATATCCATTCAGGTATTTAGCTTTAATTTTTCAATTTCTAAAGTTTTTATAAAAGTTTGATTTTAAGTGCAAATTTGGGAGATTCAGAAATTCCCGTAATCACTCTATGGTTGATGTGGTTGTAGGAAACTTGGGCACGAATTGAATACATGAATGGAAATCTTGGGAACTAGGACTAAGCCACCTATGCTTGATTCCAACAGAACAAGCTTTATTAGGCCCATTTGGTCCTAGTCAATCATGACTAGTCATCCAGAAATCCCATGGAAATAGGGCAGTTTTGAGATTCCATGGGATTGGTCATATTTCTTGGGATGGGAGTAGTGAATTCGACTTGGATAGATGGATTAGAGTAGATGGGTTTGTTAGAGTGAATGTAGATCAGTTTGTTTCATGAGACTCCTTATTTAAGAGCCACAACCTTGATGGCTTATGTATTGACTTATTATACTTTTATGTTGTGACACTTTTGGATTGAGGAATTAATTTGAAGACTTGTGCTATTATTATTTTTCTGCTCAATGCTATGGATGTGTAATTGATTTGAGCTTCTGATATCACTCCTCAAGTGTGCAAGGCAAGGGTGGAGGGCCCCCACTCCAAGCTAAGTACACTTCCTTGTTAACTAGTTTTATTTCTTGTAATATGTTTAGTAGAACTGGTTTTTCAAAGCTTTATTTCAGATTTCTTTATGGTTCATGCATGGTGATTGATTTATTTAGTTCTTAGCTTATTCATCACTTTATTGAGTTGAAGAAACACAAGTGTTCAAGTTGAGCATCTCTTCTGCTAAAATGATGAATTACAACTAGTTTCTTTGGTTTGCATGCAAGTAGTTTCTTATTGTGATCTTGAGTAGATTATGATGAAATACTTTATGTGTCTCTTAAGTCAAGAGCTTCTTTCATTAACAATTTATCCATCTTAAGTTCTTGATTTTAAACTCTGATTCATTAATTGATAGTTGAGGCAAAGGTGGACTTCTTGAGTCAAGAACCATCTCAATATTTTTCCTCTACTTTAAACAAGTTGAATTAGAGTTATAGGATGTATTGATTCAAGATTTTGAATAAATTATCTTTCAAGGTTTGATTATATCTGATCTTCACATATAGTGAACTTGCCTCAAAGAATAAACAACCCGGATTGATAATAAATAATTGTGTTAGTTTAGGTACATAAATTAGCTCAACAGAGGGTAAAATATATCATGAATAACGAGGCAAGAGTTTTACCTGCCACTTCTCTTCAGGGTTTCTTACTAACCTTCTTGTGAAAATAGTTCATGGCATATCATTCCAGCTTATGACAATGAAAAAATTTAATATTTGAAAAGTCCTTCTTCTTGCTACCCTGACTGGAATCTGATTTGTAATGGGATGAATTCCCTTTCCCTTTATTCACCTTTCTAGCTAAGGCATAATTATCTCATTATCATGCCTGGATTAGGATCCACCTATGGTGTTCCACTGAATCTCTTCGTACACCAAGTCATACCACAAATGTGTTGAGAAATCTAGGGCATTGATATTAGGTGATTTCTCTCCTTTAGATAATTGCTTGCAAATGATTTTTACTTTCTTAGATTAGGATCTTCATTTACATAGATTACTAGTGTTATTTTTCATCAAAAAATTACCTATGCATAAACCATAAAGAGAAAAGAGGCACAAAATATAGGCTATCATCTAGGGCCAAAACCTCTCCTTCTTGAGAGGAAAATCTGAACAAATTCTTCTTCTTATAAAGATTCCAATTGACAAATACGAAGACCAAGACCATAAATATTTTTTCCACTCCAATACCAAGACAAAAACCTTCCTTGATGAAAACCTTGTTGAATCAATCTTATTTCTCTATCCTTCTCCTATGTGTAGAATTCCTACAGAAACTCCGATAGATCTAGAATTCTAGTTAAATTAAACACAAGTAATTTTACGATATTCAAGAGAGGAGAGAAATAATTTGATACATAAATTCAATGTATTAAATTAATGAAAAATAGCAATACATGAGAAACCAAACCTCTAATCCCAAAGGGAGGTGGTTATATAGAAATTGCCGAATCTAGAAAACTAGGAAAAACTAGTAAAAAACTAGAAAAGGCCAAGAAAAGCTAAAGGGAGGCCTAAAATAGCAACAATGACTCAAGAGAACCTATGCCAACTATCAACCACGAGGAAAGCATGAGGAAGGGTGCATTTCCCAAGGAAGGCAAGTTTAAAACATGCTAAAATGGTTCGAGGGACCAAATTCCTTGATTTAAGGGGGAATGTTCATGTGGGGCGCCAATCCTCAAATAACTCAAGTGGATGAGGTGTGATTAGGTGTGAACATGAATTTAGATGTCTAAATGGTTTAGTAAAGTGGTTGGACCAATATTTCCATAATATTAACCCTTTAATATTATAGGTAAGAGGCATTGAACCAGTGGACATATTCTTAAACAACGTGGACATATAAATAAGGGAGGATCACAAATTTCCCTTGCTAGATATTGTGCTCCTTGCCACACTGGCAAGGTGGTGGAGAACGCACTGCAACACATTGTGAGAATGAGGAGCCGTAAAGAAATCCATGAGGGAGAGGTTGGATCAAGAGGAGGATCAACCCCAAGATAATATGAAGTACATAGGTAATTGCGATCCTAAGAAGCACTTAGAGGCCTGCATGAGAATTTGGGAAAGACATGGGATTCTAAAAGAACTTTGGGTACATGTATTCATACATACCCTAGGTACCATTCCCCAAGATTTGTACATTCAAGAGGAGCTCCGTAAACAAATGACAAATTGGGATACTATGAAGGCTTATTTGATTAGAATCTTCTCATTTAGGGATAACGATATATGCATTACTGGAACACTACATGCAGTTGAAAGGATCTTTTCCACCCAAGGACAGGTGGTTGAAGGTTACATTGATGAAAATTTCTAACAGTACCTCTATGACACAGGTTCTCTATAATACGTAGCCTATGACAAGGTGGCTGCAAAACTAGATGAGGATCAGTTAGAAGGACTGAGACACCTGACCTTTGAAGAAACAAAAGGGGTAATAGATATACGAGAAAGTCCTACTGGAGGAGCCGCCCACCTTCTACCAATGGAATTAAGGAAGAAAAATGTTGGAACAAAGGATAAACCTAAGATGGCATCTGTGGGAGATTATTGGGATGAACAGAGGACTAAAGTAATTTTTGACCTATTGTAGGAATACCAAGACTTGTTCCCAGCATCAGTAGTGGAGTTAAAAGGAATAAATAGAGACATAGGAGAGATGAATATTATTTTGAGGCCAAATGGCCGTCTAATGAAGCATAGGCCATATAGATTGAACCCTAGGGTAAAGGAAAAGGTTAAGGGGGAGATTGAAAAAATGTTATAGGAAGGGATTATATTTCTGGTAGATGAAGTGAAGTGGATAAGTCCAATATTTATACAAAACAAGAAAGACAAAAAAAAGTTAGGGTCTGTGTTGATTATAGAAGTCTGAACAACACATGTATGCATTTACCCTTTCTGACACCCTTCAGTGATGAAGTAATGGACAATGTAGTAGGAAATGAATCATATTCATTCACAGATAGATTCTTGGGCTACCATTAGCTCCGAAGAGACAAAGAAGACAAAATAAAGACAATGTTCACCACTAATTGGGGGTCATACGCATACAATGTAATTCCGTTTGGGTTGAAGAACGTGCCTGCGGTATTCTCCAGAATTGTTATAGATACATTCTGAGACTACATTCACAAGTTTCTAGAAGTACACATGGATGACTAGACAATATATATCCTATTGGAGAAACAAAGAAGCCTACAAAGGATCATGTTCGAAATGTGTTGATAGTTGAAAATTTTCTTAAACCTAAAGATGTGCTTTTTTGCGGTTCCGATTTGAACATTACTAGTCCACATAGTGTGGAAGGATGGAGTGCATGTAGATCCAGCAAAGGTCACGGTAATTACCAACATGGAACAACCACAAAATGTAAAGAAACTAAGGTCCACTTTGGGACATACAGGGTATTATTGATGCTTCATCAAGAACTATGCATCAATAACGACCCTAATGGAGAAGCTACTAAAGAGGATGAAGAATTTAATTGGATAGAGGAATCTCAAGCAACATTGGATAAAGTAAAAGAGAAACTGTTAAGTGCCCTGATCCTTGACTATCTAGATTGGAACAAGACGTTTCACGTACACATTGATGCACCAGGGACTACATTAGGAGCAGTCTTAGCATAACCAGGGGAAATAAATAAGGATCATCTAGTGTACTATGTCAACAGGAACTTTTCAACTATAGAAAGGAATTATATGACAACAAAGAGGGAAGCATTGCCCATGGTTTACTCTCTATAGAAATTTAGGCATTACTTGTTGGGGGCACCATTCAAGTTTTTTATAGATCACTCAGAACCGAAGTATCTAGTGAACAAAATAGTGTTAGATTGAAGGATATGTATTTCAGCTGGTCATCACTTTTGAGGTGGCCATCAAACCTTGAAGATTGAATGTGGGGCCAAATCATTTTTCATGACTGGAGACTAGAGAGAGCGAAGGAGCATTGGATGATCAGTTGCTTGATGCTAAATTATTCAAAATAGAAGCAGTCCTGGAGGGGTATACAACAACACAGAAGTGACACTTAACAGTAAGGGCAACAAACTACCAATTAATCAGAGGACATCTTTATAATATGGGCTTGGACCAAGTCTTAAGAGGCTACATACTCTAGCATGAAAGACAAAATGTGCTATGGGAATGTCACGCGGGGGTCACGTGAGGCCACGTAGGAGGAAAAGCCACCTCAAGGAAGGTCCTACATGCAGGATTATGGTGGCAAACCCTGCACAAATATTCTAAGGAATATGTAAGAATTGTGATGCTTGTCAAAGGATTAGGAAGCCTTATTGACAGGAAGAAATGCCTTTAAATCCCATTCATAAAGTACAAATCTTTGAGAAGTGGGCAATAGATTTCATTGGACCCATCATACCACCGGCAGCACATTCACGTGCGAGATACATAATTAGCGCCACTAAATATCTCACCAGATGCTAATAAGAAGCACCTGCCAGAGACTATACATCCAAAACTACCACAAGGTTTATTTTCGAGAACATAATCTAAAGATTTGGATGCCCAAAAAGATTGACAAGTGACCAAGGAACACATTTTATAAATGAAACTATTGAGTCTCTTCTCAATAATTTCATGATTCAACATCATAAAAGTAGTCCATATCATCCACAGGCCAACAAGACTATTGAGGCATTCAACAAAATACTGGAAAAGAGTCTCACGAAGATTATATAAGCTAACAGGGATGACTGGGACGAAAGAGTACCAAAAACTCTATGGGCATATAGAACAATGGTGAAAAGAATTCATAAACAAACACTGTTCTGTCTAGTATATAGGAAGGAAGCAGCGGTGCGAGTAGAGTTCTTAATACTGAGCATGTTCATCTCTAAAGCAACGAGAATGCCTAAGATTTCAGCATTGAGAGAAAGGCTAAATAAACTAATGGAACTTGGCGAATCTAGATTTTTGGCCAAGTTTCACCAGTTAGTAGAGTAGAGAAGGAAAAAATCTTGGCATGACAGGCAAATCAGGAGGAAAACATTCAAAATTGGAGATTATGCATTGTTATACAACAACAAGTTCCAAAATTTCCCAGGTTAACTGTAGATGCACTGGCTGGGCCCGTTAATAGTTGTGGAAATTAGAGATTCCGGAGTGGTAAGGTTGGCACAACTAGATGGAGATATGCTACAAGGTTGGGTAAATGACGCACACCCGAAGCCCTTCCAAATTCCAAGGAATATAATCTCAACTTGAAAGGTTCTTGGAAACAAGCCCACAAATAGGTAGGAGTTAATAAATTATAGTCAAATAATTTTCATTTGAGTTTATGTATTTTACATCATTTTAATAAGAATAGGCTATACTGTCAATAAGGTTATGACAACACTGTCATAGTACCGCAACCCATTTATGGTGCGTGGGGGAATAGGTAAAGTTAATAACCACTTTTAGGCACATTCTTGCCAACTCTTAAGTTACACGTAGGCAGTCACTTTTTAGTCTTTATGGTCACATGTTGTATTTGTCCTTTCCGTTGTACTAGTAGTCATTTCCATAATAAGTAACCAAAAATGAAACTATGACATGGGAGTTGTAAAATATTTTCGTGTTAGGAATGAGTTTAGTTAATAAATAAACCCCATCATGGAAAAATTAATAAGCCATGCGGCCCACTCTATACGTTCCCAGTCCACGTCAAAAATGTTAGGTCCAGGTTGGTCGATGGTGGCAAAGCATGGTTAAGATACATAGGGAAAGTTGTTGCAGTAATTAGTTTCCAAAGTCTAGTTAGGAAACATCGTGTCAAGCTCTGCTACTTAATTTCCATAGAATAATTAAGAATGCTACAGAACTTCAATGGAAAATAGTAGAGAAAATCAAGATCTGCTCTAAAAAATAGTAATAGAAACAAATGAGTGCGAAGCCTTAGGTGACAATTGTTTATTAGAGACACAAAGTGATGGAGAGAGTAATTATCTCAGTTCCATAAGATAAACTAGATGAAAGAATTGACCCAATGGTGATCTTAGTTGATAATGAATTGACTGATTACTTCCAGTTTCTGATTCTAAAGAGGGAGGTCTACATAGAAGAAATCTAGAGGGAAGATGGAACCAAAACCTCCAAAGTTAGGGAGGAATATAGAGGATTGTAGAGGTTGACACTACTCAATTTGAGAAGTTTACTAGTCTTCAGAACCCAACTGGCTGCAATGCAATGTACCAAACTACTAGCCAACAGAATGCATAGGGGGTCCCTGTGGCTTAATAGGGAGTACCCAGTTCACGTAGATGCTATTCACCATCTGACAGGGCTGTCAACCAAAGGAAACATAGTAAATACATCATTCCAGGCAGGTGCCAAAAGAGAAAAGATGCACGAAGAGGAGAATTATTATGAAAAATATGGAACGAAATGGGGCAGAAGGGGAGCAAAAATTGACCTGATCAGCAAAATTGACATTAGATTTTCCTATTGCATCATAGCAGGTAAGACCATGAGACACTTCACAAAGAACGAATGCACTCTAGATGCAATTTCAATTGTAGAGCACTGCTGCAATGGGGAGGTGCTTAGTTGGTTTACTTTCATCTTAAACAAGCTCTTTGAGGCATGCAAAGACATTTACAGGGGGAGTACCAATTTCCTATTTCGGTATATAGTGATGTCTCTGGCGATGTGGAAATGGCGACCACCGGGCGGGAGGGGGATGATGGATATCGTTGAAGGACAATCATTTGCACTCCAGTATGAGCCATAGAGAGTTTCGGGGGATGCGAGCACTAAAGAAGTTAATGAAGTAGCTTTCAAAGAGTGGTATGAGATGATGCTAATTACAATCAAGTAGACACAAAGGATACCCAAAATTTTATTGGATGGTTTCTCTAATGAAATCTGGATTAGAGCCTCGCATGGGCACACCTACCTTCGACCACGGTGCACCATCGTGACACCTTCAAGATGAGGCCACAAATTTTTTTTTGACTAAAGAGGCACTCCACAGTGAGATTGGATCGTGGCGAGGGGTCGCTTATGAAATTACTGAAGGGAAGTACAAATATTTGTTCGAGGGATTGAAGCCACAGTTGCATGAGGGAGAAGCATGGGAAAGCAGCTGAAAGAGGCGAGCAAAAGATGACTTCCACCCGATGGTGCTGCAAATGGAAGAAAATAATGTTCACACTAAGGGAGACAATGCACATGTTTGATGGCCAATTAGGTGAAGCTAACCAACCCTTGCAATTTAAAGGTCCCACTATGTTTTAACCAATTATTACAACTTTGTTGGCTATGGAAATTACCACTGGGGGTGCTTGGACACCATCCCAGCTAATAATCCCTAAGCCCAAGAAGAGAAGAGTCATGTGGAACCCAGCTATTAAGAAGCCAAGAACTACCCCGACAATTCAAATCATCAACCTTACTGATGAGGTTGGATAGGTAGTTTCCGCATCCCCTGTAGTTGAAGAAATATTCTCCACTACCTCCACTATTCTCCCTTAATTGCGGGAATCTACCCCTCACACGACCTCCACTTCTGCAACCTTATTGGAAACCCTCCTTTTTGGCACATGATGAGAAACTGTAGAAATGGAAGTTGGATCAACAAAGAAGGTTAGAGGGGCCACCTCTACTAGTGGCACCCAACAAACAACGCTAGTGTCTCTAGTCTTTGTGTCGGACCCACTCTAGGAGAGAGGACCAACCACAATTATTTCGCAGGAGGGAGGGGATGAACCGTACCAGTCACTTTTACATATAAATTTTTGGTGGTCTCTAACCTTAATATTGTTCCTCCCACTCCCTAGTTCATTCCAAAGTCACAACCCATGCATTCACCCACCTCCCACTCTGCCAAATCCATAGCGAATGTCCTACCAATACAACAAAATTTTCTAGAACCAAGCACAATGCAATCCGAAACCCTGCATCACTATTCTTCAGCACATATGTTTGCATTTATCAAGCAAGCAGTGGAAAGGGCCAAGAGGATACATGATGATCTAGCCCAAGAACATGAGTAGCAAAGACAACAACTGCAGGAGGTGACAGAGGAGAGATAAACTACGATGAGCAAATACATATTTGCAAGTGCAGGTTGATCAGGTATCAAAGAAATTCTAGTCATTATGGCTGAAAATCATGGATGCAAGTACGAAAGCTCCAGAGGATATTACAACGTGCACACTGGTGAGCTACTACGACCATATCCAAGTAGCATGTTCAAATCTGGGATGAGGAAGAAACTAGAGATAGGAAGATCAACACTGCTAGACCCAGTTGAGATATAAGTGAGGAAAATCGAGGTAAAGGTCAACAAGGTAGAAGCCAAGAAGCATGCACTCATTGATGCACTAGCGGATGGGTATGCCCTGATGAACAAAGTTCACGGCTCGTTGGGAAGCCTGGCCTTGAAAAATCATCTAGTATACCCTGTGAGAGAGTAGATACATGTATCATTCACTAGTAGCAAGGAATGCATGGATTCTAACCAACTCCATTAGATTAATGAGTAGATTGCCCCCATCTAAGCGTAGGTGGATCAGATTGAAGAAGAATTAGCAAAAACTAAAAAGGTGATAAGAGACTTGTGCCCACCAGTCTGTTTATAGGTTTTGGATCTAAAATAAGTTTGCATTAACAATGGGGAACAATGGGGTTATTTTTGAAGTCAAAGGCTAATTGAATTAACATCTAATATGGACGAGGACTTCACACAATAGGACAACATGATCATTTCCAGATGGGAGGCTTCCCTCTAGAAGTATAATGAATTTAGGCAGCAAATGACCAATACTATTCTAGAGTTGGAGCCATTGTTTGAAAAGGAAGGGCCACAGAAAGAGGAAGGTATCATGGGAGAAGACACCACCCCACAAGTGACAACTGAGACAATGGGAGCATTATCTCAACAACCAGTAGAGTTGGAACAACCACCAACAGGATCACCCACTAAGACACCAATAGGACCGACAAAGATCGAAATGAATTGACTCAGGAACGAGTCAAAGAATTATGGTTGGGGCCTATTGGGGCATTTGTTTTGATTCTAAAAATATTTTGATTATTTCGGATTTCCATAAAACGGAGAGGAAACGAGTGGTGGTAGCAATTATCAGATTGCAGTGAAGACAGGTGGAGTAGGAAGTAGGAACAAGCAGTTGTGGGGTGTTTGCGACAAAGTGTCAGCAAAAGGTAGAGGCAGCCAGGAGGATGAGACATATGGAGAGGAAACCAAGGGAAGGAACAACCGAGTAGGAACTGAAAGTCCAAGCAGTAGAGGAGATACAAAAGGAGAGAGCCATAAGGAGGAAGGGTTGTTGCTACTGGTGGGTTGGTTGGTGGCGACGTGATAGAATAGGAGCATAAGGATGTGGGTGAGAAAGACCTATGGGTCAAATATTGAACGTCTGAATCCATCATAGGTAGTTAGAGCCTACAATCAGGTAAATCTTGTAATCATCTATGGCTAAGGCCAGTCTATTATGTAATGTCTTCTGTGTACTTAATATGAAGTAAGATCTAGATTGATTTCTTGATACAATGTACGTGTTTTTTTATGATGTATGGACCCGCTCAAATTTTAAACTATTATGCAAGTATAGCCATGTAGTGGATTCATGGTGATTAAACAATATGATGTTTTACCACCTATGTGTATTATGTTGTTTATATATTGATGTTTGACATACCTTGACCCCATGACAAACCCTTCTTCATTTTGGTCACGACATGCCTTGGGTGAGACTCCTTATCCTTTGGGTAAGGTGGAAATGTTGGCTTCTCCTAGACTACAATGAGGCATTATTGGCCCTATGTGCTTGAACCCAGGGTCTCCTCCTAATGACTCTTTCATGCCAACATATGCTGATATAAATATATTTTTCTGAACCTCTTTTCTAACTAAGGAAACCCTATTGAAGAACCTTTAATATATGCCATACGCGTGAGGAAAAGGTAAACAAAAAAATCCCTGAATAACTCGAATTCTTCTCATACTTCTTGTGCTAGATGAGAGGCTTCTACTTCTATTTTTAGCACCTTTTTTTGTACTTCGCATATATGACTGAAATTTGTGCCAAGAATGAAATTTGAGATGCTAATAAAAAACAATTTTCTCATGCTAATTACCTGACATGAATTGGAGACAAAACCAACAACACTTTTGGAGATTATCTTACTTTCATATTGAGCTGACTTGAAGGAGTGGTCTCATGCTTGTCTTGGAGGGATTTCATATTTACTTTAATGACTCATACAAAATGTAACATGCCCAAGAATGGTGTGCTTCTTCCAATCTCTGGAAGTCTCTCTGTGAGTGGGTTCTTCCACTCTTTGCTCCTCTACATGTGGCTACTCCACATCATCCTGAGGTTCTTCCTTAAGAGCTAAATGCTCCTCTTATCCATGCAACATAAGCTCCCTCTCAAGGGATCATATCATAGCCTTCTCTTCATTTAACTTAACATATCTATGAACCACTATCATCCCGTGAGATGGTAGGTATACCCAATAGTTGTGAGGTGTATCAATGTACCCCACAAATATGCCCAACTCAATTGTTGGTTCTAGATTTTTCTTTACATCCTTGGTAACATGAAAGTAAACTGGTGAATCAAAGACCTTGAAGTGTGCCACATCTAATTTCTTATTTGAAAAATCTTCTCCTGGTGTACTCATCATGAGAATTCGAAGAGGACTTTTGCTCTACACATATGCAATTGTGTTGCATGCTTCAACCCACAAGTGCAACAATAGGCCCTGATCATGTAACATTTCCCATGAAACTTCCATAATACTTATGTTCTTCCTTTCAACCACCTGTTGAGGCCTGGAAAATCAGTGCAACAACATTGGGGGATAACCACTCGGTCCGGACCTTAGTACAACTCCTTTTCCGTTTGGGATGGTGTCTCCGACTGGAGATAAAGGGACCAGTTTCCTGATAATGAATAAAAGGGATGGATGGGTGATGAATAGTTTGTTTTTGATGATAGGTGACTAGCTTATTATATTGACAAAAATAGGGAAACTAATACTAATCCTGGGAACAACTTATTCATTCAGAATGCAACGTTAAATAATCCTTATCTATTTAACAGGCATATAGATGACTCTGTAAAATAAACATGAGATATTCAATCATTCAGAGATTACTTCATATGAATAGTCAAAATGAAGCGATTAATACAAATTACTGCATTCACTGTTTATATCATCGATACATA